>JBCEWC010001819.1:0-38125 GCA_038996855.1 Solanum aculeatissimum | reverse complement strand
TAAAGAGGAGGGTTCTTGGGTCTTCATGGATGAAAGAGAATCCATGAATCAAACCCACATACCTTGAAATTAGTCAACAGAATTGAAGGATTTCACAACAAGGATGATCATCCCCAAATTTCTTCAAGCTTTCATCAATGGAGGTCAAGAGAATTGAGAGAATTTTAAAATGAATTGAGGAGTGTTGTTTTTTTAGGGAACAGGCCTATGCCAAGAGGTCCCCACCCTCTTGAACAGCCAGGGGTTGAGCAACACCCCCAAGCTATATTATAAATAATAATAAAATACAAACAGGAGGGGGGAAGTTAGAAAGCCTAAAAGGGGCATATGATTTAATTAAATTATGAATTAACTATTAATGAAACGGACTAATTCACTGCAACAGTGCTTGAAGGAAGGCTACAGTGTCCGTCAACATGCCCACGGGCTGTGTACCTACCCGTGGGGCAACACTTGGCCTTAACTTAGACTCAAATTCTTGGGGGACTTTCTGGATCACTTCACAGGGGGTCTCACGGACCGTGTAGCTGCACACGGACCATGTACTGGTCCGTGGAGCATCTTGGTTTGAAGTCCAGCCCTGAACCATGGCCAACGTTCTGCCCCACTTCACGGGACCCCTCATGGGCCGTAAAGGGTCTCACGGATCGTGGGGTGGTCCGTGGGACCCTACTTGGTCTATGGGCTAGCCCTAACCTCTAGGAACTCACTGTACCAACCCACGAGCCCCCACATGGATCGTGGTCCATCAAACGGTCCGTGGTCTTGCCCTTAGCCCCATTCCAGAACCTTGTTCCCAGCGTCCTTCCAATTACGGGCAGTCTCACTGTTTTGGTCATAACTTTCACATACAAACTCCGAATTGAGTGAAATCAGTTGAGTTGCAAAGATAACTCAAAGAGATTCAATTTGATATATAGAAAACCACATAGTTAATCCCATACCAAAAGTTATGATCTTTCAAAGTACACTTCCCAACCGGCACCATAACTTCACCAAGAGATCCTTTTTGAATCTAGCCACTTAAATAAAACCCATGGCTACCAAAATTCAACCACGACGAGTTTAACACTAACCTTGATCAACCATTATGATATTAATTTTTTTCTGGATCATTACAGTATTACTTGCAGGATTAATGAAGTAACGAATAGGAAAAGAGATAATTAACAGGATTCGATTGAGATGTTCTCGTCTAATCAACTGAACTAGATCAAGGGGAGGTTATACTAGGACTAAAATTAAGGATTGGTATAGACAGACCATGGATACGGATCAAGTTTTGGGATGAAATTTATCTATTTGATGGATAAAAGACTTCGATAACCCTGGCTTACTATCCTACACCTATACACTAGAAAAAGATTACATGTATCCGATAGCACCGAGTTAGGGATTCATGGGGATCTCATCACCCTAGTTATCTCTTCTATTGATTGTTCATATCTTGCAGTGGTTTAGGATTAATAAAATTTCTTTTACAAAACCCCCATTTTGTCTTGGGAGATAAGTAGGTTAATCAATCTCGAGTTGCATTGAATTAATTCTAAAGTCCACCATATTCCTCGTGGAAATTATCCTAACCTCGGTTAGTTTATATACTTGATGACCACTTTACCTAAAAAAAGAGGCGTGACTTGGGCAACAAGTATTTTGGCACCGTTGCCGGGGAATACGACTAGACTTGGTTAATTCAAGTAACTTTGGGGGATTAATCTTTATTTCTCTAATTTTACATTTTGTAGTTTTTTCTTTTGTGTGCAGATGTAGTGTATGCACAACACTCAGAGCCGAGACAATCCCTTGTCTCCATTTGATCCAGAGATCCAAAGAACATTAAGGAGAATGGACTAGGGTAATGTGAACAACACTGCAGGTGACACGACGGATGTAACGTTTAACCAGAATAATAAAGCTAATGATCCACTTCCACCACCACAGGGTCTGCAAGCCGCGACTAAACAATGGAACCAATATCGGCTTAACCCTATGACAATGGACATTACAGGAGCTATTGTGTTACCTCCACTACTGGATGACACAAAGTTTATCATTTAAAGTGGATTGCTCCAAATGATGCAGAACCGTGGGTTGTTTACGGGCCTACCATTAGAGAATCCACATAACCATCTACATAACATTGTGTTCGCTTGTAAGAGCATGATGAGGAATCAAAATCTTTCCATGAAAGCCATTGGTCTTCTTGTTTTCCCACTTTATCTTATAGGAAATGCAACGTTATGGTTATCTGAACTCCCATAAAGTTCGATCACTAGTTGGGAAGAATTGCATACAACCTTTTTGGGGAGGTTCTTTCCCATCTCAAAGAAGCTAAAGTAGAAGTCTGAGAACAACATCAAGTATATACCTGGTGATTTGATCGGTTCTACATGGGAGAGGTTTTCTAAGTGTTTGAGACGTGCCTCTAACCACAAGATTATTGACGAAGCTCTGGTTGAGATCTTCTATAAAGCTCTTAATGAAAATGCACAAGTAATTGCTGATACGATTATAGGGGGATCATTTATAGATTGTCCATTTTAGGAGGTTGCTCAGAGACTTGAGTGGGTGGTCAAGACCAACCTTACATGGGGTATGAGGGAAAAGTCTACTATGAGGATCTCATTCTTAGTTAGTACCAGTTTGGCACAAATATAGGCTTGTAGGGAAGTGATACAGGAACTTGTGCAGATAAATACTAATGTAGAGCTATTGATAAAGCAAAATGCGTAACGAGTAAATGCTATAGCTCATCAACCTCCACGTGCGTCCATGTACGAGGAGCACTATTATGAGAAGGACACGTTTTTTATGGATGATCAAATAACAGGTTTTTGGCCTAACACCCAAGGGTCCAATCAGGACTATTGGCGCCAAGGGCAAGGAAACCAAGCTTGGAACATTAGGTGAGATGGCGCCTTTAGAGATAACAACAGAGGAGGCTATTATGACCAGAATAGGGGACCAGACAGAGATGCAAAATGAGGTCACAGAGATTTCTTTAGAAGTGGTCTGTTCAGTCCAACGCACAATCGAGATTTTGGGGTTGGTTCCTCTTGCATTGAGGAGATATTCGACCGGTTGCTGAAGAAAGCTGATGCACAGGATGAGACACTGAAGGAGATGAAATCTGACATCTCCAACATTAATTAGAAGATCGAGTCTCACTCTGTGGCAATTAAGTAGTTAGAGCAACAGTTCATCCAGATATCGACTGAGTTGAACTAATACCAGAAAGGTACGTTGCTCAATAACACAGTGCAAAATCCCAAAAATGAGGGAGAGTGTATGAAATCACAACTTGCAGTGGGAAGCAGACTATTGATCCCCAATTCCATTGGATAATGGAGATGTTTGTGATGAGAGTGTTGCGATCAGGAAGACTTAGATCGGAGATGATCATGAAGAGAACGAGGGAAGCAATGCCGCACCGAAGCAGTTGGGACCCATTCCTTGACCTCCTTCTCCCTTCCCTCAGAGACTAAAAAAATGAGGAGGAAGGTAAGTTCAAACACTTTTTCTCTATGTTAAAGCTGCTCTCTATAAACATTCCATTGATTGAGGCATTGGAGAAAATGCCTGGGTACGTGAAGTTTATGAAGGATCTGGTGACTAAGAAGCGTACTGTTAGCCAGGAGATCTCATAAGAGCTCCAACACTACAGTGAAATTTCAACTAGGTCCTTAGTGCAGAAGCAAGAAGACCCAGGAGCATTCACTATTCCTTGCACCATAGGTGATGTGGAGTTCGCAAGGGCATTGTGTGATCTTGGTGCCAACATAAATTTAATGCCCCTTGAAATCTTCAAGAAACTTGGTCTGGCAGCCCCTACCCCGACGAGCATGAGATTGTTGATGGCTGACTGCATGGTGAAAAACGCTGTGGGAATACTGTATGATATCCTCGTCAAAGTGGACAAATTCATATTCGCCACAAACTTTGTGATCCTAGACTACGAGGTCAACTTTGAAGTCTCAATCATCTTGGGAAGGCCTTTCCTAGCCATTGAGTGAGCTCTAGTGGACATGGAATCTGGCCTACTCAAGTTCAAATTGAATGACGAAGAAGTTGTCTTCAATGTCTGTCAGTCAATAAAGAGGCTAGACAAGTTGAAGGTGGAAGTATGGATGATTGATGAAGTCTGAGTAATTAAAATGTCCACTTCGTCCATGATAATAAATCAGGTGCTTCTTGGGAGGCAACCCAAGTTATTTGATGTAATATGGTAGTTGTATTTGATTTTTAGTTCTTAGATTGTTAGGTAGATTTTATTTTTCTGTAATCTGATTGTAATGTGTGGACTTTGGACTGGTGATATATAGGGCAACAATGTGTTTATGCAGGTTCTGTAGGAGTAAGACCAAGCCAACCATTTTGTGCTGAAAAGGAGGTTCTAAGACTTATTATATGGGATGTACTTCATAGAGTGACCCGTATACCAGCTCGTAGAACTTTCCAGTACACAAAAGTTTGTGCACTCCAGTCCACTAGCCAACTTTACGATTCGTAGAACAAACCATGGGTCATAAATCAGGCTCGTGGACCCTAGGAGGGTTTTCTAGTATAAACCTAAGTATCGAGTGTATTCTATGAAATCTTCTTACAAGTCGTGTTTCACTACATGACTCATACAAGGGATCGTACATTATAGGTCTGAAATATGGATTCCATGCCTATATGAGACCACGATCTATGGACCGTGGAACATTCCACGACCCATAATCGAGGTTTTATGAGGCTAGGCCCAGTTCATTTAAACCGACCCGACATATATATACATATATATATATATGGGGTTAAAATCTCCATTTTTAATCACAAAATATCCAATTAAGCCCTAAGCACTCCCTGTCCAACCAACCCCTCTGGCACCTACGTCATTTTCTGTTAAGAATTCCGGCAACCACTACCTAGAGTTTTCAGACTCCTCTCTGCTCCCCTTTTCAAATTTCAAACCAATCTACACTAAATTCGGTAAGTGTTTGGTCCCTAAAACTCAAATTTATCAATTTATTTGTAAATTGTGGTTGATTATTGATTAGGTGGGATTCTGTGCTAATTGTGGGATCTGTTAAAATTCTAATCTCGATGGTTTATTAAACAATTACCTAGGTTAGGATCGAATTGGGTAGTCGAAAAATGTTTAGTAGCTAATTTAATGTTTAAATGATGTTAAGGCCATTGAAATAAATTGAATTGTGTGAAATTATATGAATTCATTACTTGAAAAGCATATGGCTAAAATTTTGAATAGGGTTGGACCATTAGAAATGCATGCCAAGTCACTATTGATGGGGTCATTTTTGAATATAATGGATGTGGGGGATGGGTGTTGTATGTTGAATCATGTGGAGTGTGTGTATTGCTTTGATGCTGTTGAAATAAGTAAAAAAGTTGTTGTATGAACTTGTGTGATGGACTTGGAAAATTTAGGGTCTGAAAGTCAAATCCATGAGGGTTTCCTACGGCCAGTGGAATATTCCATGAGCCGTACTTACCCCTCGTGAAGATTTACAAAAGTTAGATATTCTTGAGATGCCAACAGACGAGACCTTCTATGAGTCGTAGAACTTTCCACGACTCGTAGGTAGTTCTCATAGAGTTCTGCCTGCCTTAAATCTGCTCTAAAATTACATCTATGACTCAGTCCACAACTCGTAGAGCATTCTATGAGTTGTGTCTGGTCTCATAGATGTAAATCCAGTAGCTTTAAAGTATTGAACACTGCATCCATGAGAGCCCTCATGTCTCATAGAACACTTTACAACTCATAAAAATGCTCTCGTAGACCCTTACTATTCCAATCTAATTATGATTTTTTTATTTTTAATTCATAAGACTAACCGATATGGTGAATAGGTGTGTTGCAGGTACTATGACCCCATGACCACGGAAGGATGATATCATGGCCATGCAGAATTACCCGCGTGATGAGCCCACTAATTCTAAGCCTGCCCTGAGTCTAGTGGCTCTATAGAGGAGCTCGGCGTTGAGCCTGATCCTGATACCGAGCCATGACAAACTGGGGCTACTACTAGGCAAGCCACTATATAGGCAATTATGGTCCGCCCTCCCCAGTCTGATGAGAGAGGTGATAGGGCCAGTAGCAGCATATAGATGACCTCCTCTGTGGGAGGGCCCGACTTCAGATCTTAGAAGGGGTCAAACTCTGCCTCATCTCCAGCCCTCGAGTACCAGACTCATCACCAGACGCTCAATCCAGCAGATGGTTTGTCGGGGTCATGTGGGCCATTTATGAGTAGGATATTCAGTAGAATAAATGGGGTTGACCTACTCATTCCATCATCGAGAAGCCTCAATTCATCACTAAAGGACTCGACAGTGTCCCAAGGCTCAAGGACATAATAGTTCACAACAAGCTCCAGTGGTTGGCATAACCAGTAGGGAGGTACTCACCGATATTGGTTTGAAAGTTCTTCACCTCCTATGCCGCTACGGTACATAGCTTTCTTCCAAAGAGGAAAAACCCTCTCACCCAACCGATGTTGGAGTAGGTTTTGGTGAGAGGCTGACTAGTGGACATTTCTGAGGAGACCATCCCTTGGATGCTTTTTGGGCTCGAGTTCTCAGCCCCAGATCCATAACAGAGTTCAACCACAGAGTGGGGCATACAAGAGACTTAGGTGTCATAAGGGACCCAGAGTGCAGAGAAATATTAATGAGATGGGTAGCTGGCCAGATCGTAGAAGAGGGGCCCGACCCTGCATGGATAGCCATGTCAGCAGAGCCTATAGTGAAGGCTTTCCTCAGCTTCCCCGCCAAGATTTTGGTGGGCAGTAGTTTGATCACGAATCCGACCAATGCTTACAGATAACACATTGATGTCAGACCGTGCTGTGTTAGTAGCTAACATCTTGGCTGGTTATGATATTGATTGGGGTACACTTATATCAGAGTAAATCTATGAGGCGACGTTGAAGAGGTCCATGACCATCCCTTTTCTGTGCCTGATTCACCGACTATACCTAGCGGTGGGGGTGGATGTTATACACCACGTGGATGTACTAGTAGAGTTTCAGTGAACTCTTGATTCCAGTATGATCAAGGCTATTGCTAATCCGGTCACACTCTGGCGAGCACTAAGGCCACATATATGCATGCCCGAGATATTCGCTCCAGTGCCACCGCTTGAGCTATCTACCATTGCTACTATTGCACCGATTACTTAGGGGCCCCCACAGGCTGAGATGAATGTGGAGAGGAGGTGCACTATTGATATTCCTGCCCCAGAAGCCATAATATTTACTCCGATACCCGCAGGTATCGCATTTGTGTTTGCGGTATCATTCAGGCCTTGGCACATCAACAGGCCTGTACTGAGTTATAGATGACTTAGTTGTTGTAGCACTTGAGACCTTGGGTCCACCAGGTTATCTCGGATGCAGAGATCCGCATTTAGGTATTCACGGTGGCCACTATACAATAGAGACTCACTCCCGTAGATGCCCGCATAGACACTTTTGAAAGGTGGGTCTAATAGAGCCTCAGTGCAACAAGGCCTTTGGATTTGATGGCTGTCCAGATGGAGCTTCAGTAACTCTGGCCCAGATGAGTATAGCACTGTATGCCCCCGTTCATGTCCCATCGGCCATTCCAGATAAGTTGGTGGTCGACCTATTTGCTTTAAAGAAGCCACCTCTACCTTCTCTCGAGAAAATGCCCCGCATGAATGATGTTGATGCTGTGCACTTTGAGATGGGGCTGACAGAGGAGCATGATCTAGATCTTGACCGTGCGAGATTGAGGAAGGATGAGGGGATATGGCTAGCTGGAAAGTTTGAGGGAGCGAGGGGTGCTGGACCCTCAGGACATGTTCCTACTGGCAAAGAGTCTACTAGGCTTATGGAGGGTGGATAGTCTCAAGATGAGTGAGGCACTTTGGCACCCAGGTATGTTCTTTTGACCCCTGTTATTTACTTTTGATACTGTGTGCGCATTTGGAATAATGCACAACTTTTTCGATGGGGTGTGGGTAGTTATAAGCCTCAGTGAAGTCTGAGTAGCCCTGGCCTATAACTATCTCAATTTGTTATCCAAAGGGTTTTCCTGCCTATGGTATTTTTCCTTATGGATATTTATTTTTCTGTTGAACCGACATGTTTAGGATGTTTAGGCAGTATTAGTAGTATACAGTACTTACATCACATAGTTATGTTTTTGTTAAAAGAGATGGTACCCACTAAATTTTTGTGTTTAGTTAGTTTTGATAACAACCTTGCATGATTAGTTGTTTGACAGTGCTTATTCTATAAGTTAGGCTAAATTATGATAAAAAACATGTTCTGATAGTCTATATTAATATGTAAGCAGTGCCATATGTGAGTGAGCTTAATTGCATGATTCTATAGTGTGTTTTAATTAAGAACTTGCCCTGTTACTCCTATTTATGTTGTAGATTAGTTGGTTAGGAAAGGATCTTAGACCGTTGTTCTTAATAGTCCACTTGGCCTGAAATAACCGACCAAATATGCTATATATACCTTGAATTCTATGTTTTGAGCCTAAAATTGACCTTTTTCTTGTTAAATACCCAAGTAACCCTGCATTGATTAATGATAAGTCCAAAACTTGACCCTGGTCCTTCCTTCAACATTTTGCACCTCGACTGAGGCAAAAAACCTAAGTTGAGGGTGGCTACCCAAACGTGGCCCTGGTTCTGAGGATGGATATTGTGCACCTCAATTCAAGCCAAAAACGTAAGTTGAGGGTGGCTAGTGTGAGAAAAATCATAAAATGAGGGGGAAACAAGTGATACAAAAAAGGGGAAGAAAATAATTGAAAAGGGTGTTAAAGAAGAAAAAGAGTGAGAAGTGCCTAATCAATGTACTAAATAGAAAAACATTGTGAAAAATAAAGACACTGTGCAAAATTTGAGTCTAAGGCACCCTAAAAGGTTCGTAAGGGTAGAAAGAGGGAATAAAAAGAAAATATGGGTTGGTAGGGTAAGAGTATAGAAAAAAAACATAGTGCCAAGGAGGGCCATTAGTCATTATGTTTCCAAAGTATCATACCAACGTCCCCTGAGCCTACGTTACAATCCTAGAAAGTCTTAAAGTGATCCTAGTCCAACTAGTTGATGGTGTCAGTCATGAGTATAGGGGAAAGTCTATGGTATTGATCATAGTATTTGAATGTCGTTTGTCAGAGTGAGTAGAGTAGTATTTTCCCAAGTAGTGAATTTGAAAATATCAACCAGAGTGAGTAATGGGACTTCTTTTTGTGAGGGCACTTGTATTGCATTGTTGATGTATAACTAATTTGGTGATTATTACTTATTTATGGTTGCATAGTTTGTCATAGTTGCACTATTGAATGTATTGATCTGTGTTGGTTTGCTGGATAACTATCTGATATGGATTTGAAATATGGTGTGTGTATCTGGATGGGATTTTGATTAAGTCTGTATCACTGGGGTGGAGTTTGTATGTTTCTATACTGCTTATATAGATCGAGTCCGTTGCTTGAGGACAAGCAATAATTTTAAGTCGAGAGTGTTGATGTGTTGCCGAAATCCAACACTTTTGATGCTTAAAACTTAGAATTTTATGTGTTCTCAAAATGATGTTAGTAGGTTTGATTGTGTTTTTGTGTTTGTTTTGCAGGATTACAGTGTTCACAAAGTTTTGAGAAAAATGCGCTAAAGATGCTGATTTTTGGTGATCTATAGAACCCTCTACGGGTCATGGAGGAGTTCATGAGTCGTGAGAGGGTCTTGTATCTATTTCTAGTAAGGGGTGCAAAATTGAAGTCAACTCTACGAGAAGGATCCACGAGCCATATAACTATATACGAGTCGTAGAGTGATGGTTGTGCCGTAAGGATCAGAAAGTGGAGGGTGCAGAAAAGTCATCAGACAAAACCTCCTACGGGTCATACAATATTACACAGACCATAGAGTGGTTTCATAGAAGCTAACTCTAGAACACTACCAGAGTCCATGAAACCCAGATCTACGGGTCGTGAAGTGGGATACGAGTCGTGAAAGGTCTCGTGAAGCTTGTCAACACAGTTTTCCTAAGTCATTTTAGTTTTGTATTTTACATACTATAAATAGGTTTTTAGGTTATTTTTCATAGAGTTTACAAGCAGTCATGTATTTTGAACAAGTTCTTATAGAAAACACTTATGATTTAGTATATTTTGAGAGGAAAACATTATCTTGTGATTCTAATCGAAGTGTTGGATTTTATGTTCTCAATTTCATCTTTGTAAGTTCTTAATTATGCTTCTCTACATCATAATCTCTGTATTTATACTGATCATGCATAGATAAATCCACAACTAGGGTTGTGGGAACCATGATGAACTAGCAAGGTAAAATCGGATAACATGTAATTCTTGGAAGGTGTGTTAAGGCGTATTAATTATTCTCTTCACTTTAATTGTTTTTAACTGGTGGCCAATATTAGAACTCACATAGTATTACTTATTGGATCAAGGAAGTATCGAATAGAAAAAGAGATAATTAATAGGATTCGATTGAGATGTTCTCGTCTAATCAACTGAACTGGATCAAGGAAAGGTTGTACTCGAACTAAAAGTAAAAATTAGTATTGACACACAATGGAGATGAATCAAGTTCCGAGGTGAAATTTACCTATTAGCTGGATTAAAGACTTAGGTAAACCTAGCTTACTATCCTTTACCTAAACACCGGAAAAGGATTGCATATATCCAATAGCACCGAGTTAGGGATTCATGGGGATCACATTACCCTAGTTTGCTCTTCTACTGATTGTTCATCTCTTGCATCAGTTTAGGATTAATAATTTTTTCTACAAAACCCCCTTTTTTTCTTGAAAGATAAGTAGGTTAATAAATCTCGAGTTGCATTAAATTAATTCTAGAGTCCACCATATTCCTCGTGGGAATGATCCTAACTTCGGTTAGGTCATATACTTGAGAAATGCTTTACCTAAAAAAGGAGGTGTGACTTGGGAGACAATAGTAGTCTCTATTGTTAATGAGTTTCTAGAAGTCTTTCTTGAAGATCTGCTTTGAGTTCCTCATGATAGGGAGATTTACTCTGATATTGATGTTCTGCTCGATACTTCGCCTATCTCTATTCTTCCTTATAAAATAGCCCTTAATGAGTTGAATGAATTAAAAGAGCAATTGAAAGATTTTATAGATAAAGGTTTCATTAGGACAAATGTCTCTCCTTGGGGTGCTCCCATCCTTTCATGTGTAAGAAAGATGGTTCCCTTAGATTGTGCATTTATTATTGGCAATTGAATAAGGTCACCATAAATAACAAATATCTTCTCCCCAGGATAGATGACTTGTTTGAAAAACTTCAGGGTGCCACTTGTTTCGCAAAGATAAATCGAAGATTAGGTTACTATCAGTTGAAAGCAAGAGAATGTGCTATCCTAAAAACAACTTTTTAGAATCGTTATGGCATTTTGAGTTCTTGGTCATGTCGTTTTGATTAATTAATATGCCTATAACTTTTATGGATCTTATGAATCAGGTGTTTAAGCCATAGTTAGATATGTTCATGGTTGTATTTATTGATAATATCTTGGTTTATTCCAAGAATGAGGAAGAACATGCTCATCACCTTAGAATTATCCTTCAAACTCTTAAGGATAAGGAGTTCTATGCAATGTTCTCCAAGTGTGAGTTTTGGTCTTACATCACTGGCTTTCTTTGGCCATACTAGATGGTATTCAGGTTGATACCCAAAAGATTGAAGCAGTGAAAAATTGGCTCAGACCCCTATCCCTAATCGATATATGAAACTTCTTGGTTTTGGCTTGCTATTATTGTAGATTTATTGAAGGGTTGTCATCTATCTCCTCTTCATTGACCAAGATAACTCAAAAAAGACCATGTTCCAATGTTCTAATTCATGTGGGAAAAGTTTTCAAGAATTAAAGGATAGATTGACAACCTCTCTACTTTTGACTTTGCTTGATAGAACATAAGATATCATGATCTATTCTGACACGTCCAAAGTTGGTCTGGGTTGTGTATTGATGCAGAGAGGAAAAGTGATAGCTAATGCTTCCAGACAACTTATGGTTCATGAGAGAAACTATCCCACTTATGATCTTGAGTTGATAACGATGGTATTTGCTCTTAAGATTTGGTGCCACTACTCTTATGGAGTATAGGTAGACATGTTCATAGACCATAATAGCCTGTAATATATATTCAACCACAGAGAGCTCATCCTAAAGTATAGGAAATGGATAGAGTTACTTAAGGATTATGACATAGACATCCTCTATCACCTAGGTAAAGCTAACATTGTTGTTGATGCTCTTAGCAGGTTGTCTATGGATAGTATTGAGGGAAAGAAAGAGTTGGCTAAGGAAGTGCATTAGTTGGATAGATTTGGGGTTCATCTTGAGGAGTCTAATGAAGACAAAGTTAATATTTAAAATGGGTCTGCATCATTTCTAGTGGTAGAGGTGAAAGTGAAGCAAGACCAAGATCCTATCCTGCTTCAACTAAAATAATCCATTCATAAATAAAAATTGATGGTTTTCTCTAAAAGGGGGGGGGGGATAATGGGGTGTTGAGGTACCAAAGTAGATTTTATGGCCCGAATATTGGTGGTATTTGAGATAGGATTATGGCTTAAGCCTATAGTTATAATATTCCATTTACCTTGGCTTTACAAAGATATTCTATGACTTGATAGAAGTCTATTAGTAGAGTGGAATGAAGAGAAATATTGTTGAATTTATTTCCAAGTTCTTGAATTGCTAACAAGTCAAAGTTGAGCATCAAAGACTATGCAAATTTGCATAGAACCTTGAGATTCCTGAATAGAAGTAGGAGATGATAATCAATATAGACTTTATTATAGGTTTTCCAAGATCCCAAAGGAAACATGATTCAATATGGGTGATTTTGGATAGGATGACCAAATCAATATACTTTCTAGTAGTTAAGATGACTAACACTGTAGAGGACTATGGTAGATTATACATTCATGAGATTTTTAGATTGCATGGGGTTCCCTTTTCCATTATCTTATACAGAGGATTTCAGTTCACATCCCAATTTTGGAGGTCTTTTCATAAAGGACTGGGTACCAAGGTGAATTTTAGTATAGCTTTTCATTCTCAAAAAAATGGCTAGGCAAAATGCACAATTCAGATGCTAGAGAACATGTTGAGAGAATGCTTCCTTGATTTCAAAAGGTAATTAAGATGATCATCTATCTTCTATTGAGTTTTCATATAAAGTATTCAGATGACTCCCTCTGAAGCCTTGTATGAGAGGATATGTTGGTCGCCAATTGGTTGACTCAAAGTTGGTGAAGCTAAATTGCTAGGGCCAGATCTTGTTCATCAATCTATGAAGAAGGTAAAGGTTATTCGAGAGAGATTGAAGACACACAAAGATGACATAAATATTATGTTGATGTAAGGAGAAGAGACTTATAGTTTGAGGTGAATGATTAGATATACCTAAAGGTGTCACCTATAAAGGGTGTTATGAGATTTAGGAAGAAAGAGAAGCTGTGTCTAAGGTACATTGGTCCTTACCAAGTTGTAAATAGGATTGGTAATGTGGATTATGAGTTAGAGTTACCTCTAGAGTTAAGCTCTAGTCATTTGGTATTTCATGTCTTAATACTGATGAAATGTTTAGGAGATCCTTTGTTAGTGGTTCCATTGATAGTATTGGAGTTAAGGATAGCTTGTCCTACGAAGAGATTCCGATCCAAATTCTAAATTGATAGGTTTGAAAATTAAGGACCAAGGAGATTGTCTCAGTCAAGGCCTTGTGGAGGAATCAATTCATTAAGGAAGCCACATGGAAAGCTAAGGAAGATATAAAAGATAAATATCAACATTTATTTGTGTCCAATGATGAGAATGTTAAAGGTAATTCCCTCACTGTTTACTTGAATTTTTTTTCTATTCTTGAGTTTGAATAGTTTATTGTCAAGTAAGTTTGATTGGTTTCTTAACTAAGTCTTGATTTTTATTTATGCCTCAATTCCATCTCTAGTTACTCCTCATTCGAGGATGAATGATTCTTAAAGGGGAGATATTGTAACACCCCCTATATTATTCAACCTTGTATGGCATCAAAATCCCAAGAAAAATCTGAGAAAGGTGTCACTAGTAGTGACTACGAAGGGATTTCTATGGCTAGTAGATGGACCTCATCGTTTCCCATGACACTTGGTAAAGTTTTGAGTTTCATGATTGAATCCATGAGTTGGGTCTATGATCTGTAGTGGCTTCCATGAACCATGAAAAGGGGGTTTCATAGAACCTTAGCCTCAAAATCTTAGAAATCATTTTACGTGTAAGACGAGTCTATGAGAGGGGTCTAAAACTCATAAATCAAATGACATCCCATAGAATGACCCTCATGGTGACAAGTCTAAATTTTTGGATTTTGAACCTTGAACCACGAATTGGCAGGACATGCCCGTAGATGGGTCTACGTCCCATAGAAAGTGATTGTAGACCATGAGTTAGTAATTAGGAATTAGAATACCCATCTATAAAAGGGTCATGTATAACTAGTAGAAGGGACCATGACCCATAAATAGGGTTTTGTGATCAACTTCAATAGTTTTAATGAGGGGTAGAATTGCCTTTTCCCACCATTCCCAAACATAACCCACATTGTTTTAAGATTAATTAAGACCTTTATTAGTATTCTAGGGGTTATTTCCCCCATTAAACACTTAGATTTTGAGAGCAAATATTAGGAAAGTAGAAGCTAGGGTTCTAAATATTTGGCTGTGATTGGTTGATTTGTCCTTTACCCTGACAAAGTATTTGATGGGTGTGGTAATGATGTTGGCTCGTTGTACCTCACTGGCTCATAGGTGATGGTTGTCAGATAAGAGAACCTCCCAGATAGATCTTGATAGTACTCTAATGATTGGATCATATTCTAAATGATTGGTCTCCGTTTAAACCTTTTTCTTGCTTTAGACTTATGACATTTTGATTGAGTTTTTTATCTTTGTGATTTGAGTATCTGAGTTGATGTTATTCTACCTTGATGCATGTTTATTTTTTCCATATTGCATATTTGTATATTTCACGTACTGACGTCCATTTGAACCTACATCTTTTCATGATACAGATACAGGTACTAGAGATCATGAACAGACACACCATTGAGGACCTACTCATATTTAACTGATTGGTGAGTCCTCCCCTGCTTTCAAAGGATACCACATTTATCTTCTAGCTTTGAGTTTAGTCTTTTTTATTTTTATTTGAGGTAGTCATCAACATGTTATTAGCCTCACATAGACAAACTGATATAATAGAGGATTTATAGACTAGATAGTAATGGATTGTCTCGATGTCTCTAACTTTAACTAATTTCTTTCATGTTCGTCTTATGATTCAGTTGGGTTGGATTGGTTAGCCCTTGGCCATTATCTATTGGGTTAGTTAACTAGTACTCTTCTTGAAATATTTCTTGATTTGTGAGTCTTTTGCTGATCAAGCTAAGTTATTCGCTTGGGGACCAATAATGATTATTGAGTGCTGACTCTATCAAGGGTACTCTCCTGGGGCGTGATGCTGTTGTTCATGTTCATACTCAAAATGGTCTAGCAAAGGCATTTATCAAATGTCTTCAATTGATAGCCAGAAAATTGTTGATGAGGACAAAGTTGCCTATTTCAATATAGGGCATGCTATTTTTCATGAAACAATATTATGCGCATAAGACCAACCAATTATCATGATATCTCCCTATTGTAGTTGATTTTTTATCAGGAGCCAAACATTTTTCATCTTAGAGACTTTTGTTGTGCGGTATATGTTCTAATATTTCCACCACAACGCACAAAGATGGATCCCCAAAGAAGGTTGAAGATATATATTGGGTATGAATCTTGTTGTATTATAAAAGTTCATATTATATAAGAAAAATATTTTTTCCTAATACACAAATATAGGGTTCTTTTGATTTTTAAAATTCAAATAGGTAAATTGCATGTTTTTATTTTTTACAATTGGTTCTATAGTTTTTTTCTAATTAATTTTCACAACTACTTTATTCTTTTATGAATGAATTTGTATGTGTGGCACTATACATTTTTTCTTGAATGATGCTTAATGATAGAGAAATAATTCCAAGAAAAATGATCACCTTATTAGTGTATACCTAATAAAATTTATAATGTGATTTTTTTAATCAAATATAAAAATATGTATAGACATTTTGTACAAGTAAAATGGAAGGCAAAAACACATAAGAAATAATTAAAAAAGTAAACTAAATGCATATCTCCAGTTAGTGGAATTAATTTCTATAAATTTGTTTCTCTTCCTTGCCATTTCTTTCACTTTTTTTTAATGTCATGATCCGATTTCTCAGGCCACGATGACACCTATGATAACTCACCAATAGGTAAGCCAATCCATAACCCGTAACTGTAAGTAATGGGTATATGAGAAAAAACTAAAAGAATTACATACAAGAGACAATACAGAAGAATAAAATTAGAAAATAAACTTAATATATATACAAAGATCCCTTCCAGAACCTGGAGGTCACTAGTACAAAGTTTCTATAGTCAAAATAAAGAGTACAAGTCCCAATAATGGACCAAAAATAGTTACAAGATCTGGCTAGTCTCGAAATACACAAAAAGACGGGCTATCAAGATGAAGGAGATAAAAATGATCCAAAAATCCTGAATGCTCACCCTGGTCTCCAATGTTGGCTGCTACAAGTTCAATCTATCAGTGCTGGTGACTGGTACTCGGACTTGCCTTATGAAAGGACATGCAGAGTGTAGTATGAGTACATGATAAAGGTACCCAGTAGGCATTATAGGCTAACTGAGCAAGGTTGGTAAAATAATATGAAAAAAAGAATAACCTAACCTAAAGTCAAGATAAAATATATAAGGTAAGGAAAGAATAACAATAAGGAAATAACATTAATAAGAATGAGCTAAAACTAGCTAAGGGATCTATACTAACTACATCTAAATAGGACACACGTGCACATTTTTAAAATAAAACCTAGGGGAACCCCCATAAGCTCGACGAGTACACAAAATAACTACACTAAAGAGGTTAAGAGCTAGGGATCTTCAGGAGTGAATGCCCTAGGGATCAAGGACAGGCTTGAGACCCTGGCTACTCGTCCAATTTCTTAACATGGTGGAGGCAAGGCCTCGAACCCCAAAACACCCCACAACTAGCCAAATAAAGAGAGGCAAGGCCTCAAACCTTGATGCTCTCAGTAAACATAATCTACAGAGTCAAGTCTTTGAACCATATTGCTATAAGATATCATAAATCTGTATAGGCAAGGCCTCGAACCCCTATGCTCTAAGATATCACAAATCTGTAGAGGCAAGGCCTCGAACCCCAATGCTCTACAATATCAAAAATCTGTAGAGGCAAAGCCTCAAACCACGATGCTCTACAATATCATAAATCTATAGAGGTAAGACCTCAAACCTTAATACTCTACATGAATAGCCAACGAGGTGCCAAATTAATTACTTTCTCCATAGGGGCCTAATAATCACCAATATTTTCTTCCATAATGAATCAAGTCCACAAGTACATACATAAAGTCCAGGACCTTTCCACCATACTAAACTAGTTTATTATCTTACCTCGAGATTCATCCAGATCAGAAGCAAGCCAATTTCAATGTCTAGGATCACCAACATACCTCAGCAAAGCATACAGATTCAACATAACCATCGAGTCATACTTTCTTAACCAACTAAGGGAGTCAACATAACCATAGAGTGTATTACTTTACCCAGCGAACAAAGTCAACATTACCTTCAAGTCATATTGCCTTACCCAACGAACGTGGCCACATAACCATTGAGTCATCAACCAAAACCAAAACCTAACTTGAAAATGGAGTCTAACTGCCAATCTTGGGGAATTATGGATAATGAGGTTCACAGAACACAATTACTACATAGCTAAAGTCCAGCTACAAACTTTAGTCTATTATGCCATTCTAAAAGGACCTAAGCCCATCGGAGTGATGTCGGTGAATCTAAGGCAAGTTTACATCACCTATACTAAGGCCAACATGCTTACATTACCAAGAATAGGAGCCAAAACTGATAGCTGAGCTACTAAGACATAACAGGAATCATGTGCTTGTAATTACCCTCAAAAGGGTTAATATGCTACTAATCCTAAGGTATACAAGTAATATACCCATCCCCAATAATCCAACAACTCTAACATGCCTTCAGAATACAAACAATATAGGGGAAAAATAACATTAACAATAGTACAAACTAACAAGATTGTATACATGCTCACGACTAGTCGAAAATATCGATGAACGCCTAAACTATAAATTCTAACACCTAAGGCATATAATACCTACCCTGCCTAGATTCCAACTAATTCAACATGATTTTACATAGTTCAACTCAGTCTAAAAGAAAGGAAACCATATCCTACCTGTAGGTCGATCGTGCATGCTCTAACTCACTTAACTAAAGCTTTTCCCTTCCGAACGACCTCCAAATGCTTCGCAAAATAGATTCACAACATCATTATGGTCGTTTTAACATTAAATTCGCAAGAAATAAAAATAGACCAATTTTGGGACCTAAAACAAAAAATGTTTGATCTGCATCTAAAATTTTAAAATAGGCCTAAAAAACTGGTCTAAAATAGTACTCCCAGCTCAATTAATAATTTAGAAACTTAATTTGATCCAAAAAAAATGAAGAAACAATCATACCACAAAAATCCCAATTTTTTGGCTATTTATGGAAAAAGGCAGCAACTACAAGTGCAATGCACCACAAATGGAGTTCCAAAAGCTGAAACAAATTACACCACAATGATTATCATGAAAAATCACATGAATTAGACTTTTGAATCATTTAATTTGGACCTATATTGATCAAGTTATGAATTTTTGAAAATTCCATGAATTTCAATTCTAAAATGAAAATACAACAACTAAAACTGGAATTCTCACCTCCAATCTAAAGTCACTTTCCAATTCCACAAGTGCATTCTTTGCGAAAAATCCTTTAGTTTAGACCCAAGAATCATCCAATTCAGACATGAAATTCTTCTCAAATCAAACTTTAAAGTTTCCAAGAATTCTTTCACAAAATTCACCTGAACTAGTAAATTATGATATTTACCTCAAATGGAGTGCCTGCGATCAATTCCGATACAACCATAACAATTCTTGTGGAATGCTACCTAATTTAAACCAAAAGATCACTGAAAATGAGTTTCGAATGCCCATGTTATCACACCTCAAAAATCAACCAAAAATTCATTCCAAATATTTACAATGCAACAACTAAAAATAGATTTTTACCTCAAATGAAGCTTCTAATCAAGTTTCCAAACTTGCCAACACATTTCTCATGAAATTTCCTTGAACTTATGCTTTTGGATCGCTTGATTTGAGCTGGAAATGAGCAATTTATCACCCTTAGAGGTTGTCTCAAATGGTTGGTCGTGAACAATGCTTGAAAATATATAGGCCACATAAATGGCCTCCGCAATCGAGCTACATAGTGGTCCGTGATTGCGGAGTACTGCATCAATAACCTTTGCGATCACAACATTGAGCCTGCATTCGCGAAGGTCACAGGGACCAGACCTCCACAATCGCGGCTCTTGGCTTATGTTCGTGAAGGCTTGGGCCACCTGCACCAGAAAATTAGCTGAAATGTTGAGTTTTCAAATACTCAAATTTTTGACGCGGTACTTGGAATTCATCCAGGACCTCATACACACAAATAAAAGTATCGGGAACCGAACAAGGGCATTCTAGACTAAACTCAACATTCAAGAACTAATTTCCCTATCAAAATTTACATTCGGGCACATTTTCAAAGAATTTTGACGAAAGTCAATTGTTGGATGATCACACCCAAATTACACCTCCCAATTAAGGTATAAGCAGTCACTGTTTCAAATATAGAGCCTAACAATAGTTAGGGTTGATCCCACGAGGAATATGGTCTAGACTTGGAGTAATTAAAGAAATTCAGATGAATTAATAAACTTACTTCCAGAAAAAGTGGTTTTGATGTAAAAGCAATAATTTAAACCTAAACTAAGATCCACGGTCAATGCACGTATTAGTAATTTAGTGAGAAAAGTAACGAGGGTATAATTTTCCCCATGAATTTCAAACGCAATATAACCTAATAATTGTAACCTTTTCTAGTGTGTGGTATGCATACTTGGTAAGTTATGTTCACCTAATTTCTTGGGCGGAAACTAGGCAAATTTTACCGTGCAACTTGGGCCGTCTATGAGTGTCGCATTACTAACGCTTACCTTCTCCTAGTATAACCCTCCCTTGGGATGTTCAGGTTGATTTGACGAGTGTGCTCACGTCATATCCTGTTATTTATCCCTTTTTCTATTCATTATCCCCTTGGGCCGGTGAGCAAGAATAAGGCGAGTTATAACATTGGCCACTATTAAAAAGCATTTTACACTAAGAAATAAATAATACATGCATGCACACTTTCCAAGGATTACAAGTTATTTGATTTTTACTTTGTTAGTTCATCATGGTTCCCACAACCCTAGTTGTAGATTTGACTACTCATGTTCATTGTAGATGGAAGAATGATGTTATGAATTTGCATAATTAAACACTTACAGTGAAGAATTGAAGAAGTAGAAATCTACAACCTTCACGTAAATCACAATAATGAAATCCAAAGATAAGATCAAAAGTTGTCCACTCAAAATCTCTAAGGAGACACTCAGATAATGTAATAATATAAAGTCTATAGTTTTGTACGTCTAAAGTTACCCCAAAACCCCATTTATAATAAAAGAAAACCAAATCCTAAACTGATTAGGAACATTAGAATCCGGACCTTCCACAAGTTGAGTTATGGACCGTGATTGCTTTTACGGTTCGTGGAATGGTTTCGTAGTATGCATCTTCAAAAACTCCTTTCATTGTACGACATGACTCTTACAGACCATAGATTGACTTAAGAACGTAAGTGACTTCGTCATGTTAACTTTCAGAAACTATGTAAAATCTCTGGGCCTCAAGTCACGAACTGGTCTACGAGTTGTTAAACAAACCATGACCCATCCTGTTAATTTGTAGTTCCTCTTTCAGAAAAATTGACCTTTACTGGTTATAGACTACGAACCCTACCTACGACTCGTGGATCAAAACATGGATCATGGATAGTCTCGTAAGTCCTCAAAAAGCTGTAACTCAAGCAAACCACCATAAAACTCCCTAAATCCTATAATCCTGCAAAATCAACATAAAACACACACAAACCTACTAACATCAGTTAGTGAACATACAAAATTCTAAATTTAAAGCATTAAAAGTGTCGTATTTTTGTGGCACATCAACACCCACAACTTAAAATTGTTACTTGTCCTGAAGCGACAAACTCAATCTAACATAAGAAGTATAACAAGCACGTAGACCTCAATCTCATGGTATTCATCATATCTTAGTAACTCAAAAATACCCACTCAAAATATCAGTGCATATACAAGATAGTGATCAAACAAACTCAAGCGGATCAATATATGATAGAGTAACTTTGACAGACAAGGCAATGTATATAAGCAACAATCACCGAGATAGTCCATAATTGGCATGTAATTCTAGTGTCCTCACAAAACAAAGTCCCATTTCTCACTTAAACTGATGTACTCTACTTAATGCTAGGGACTGACAAATATGCTCATGCTCACAATCGATATTTAAATATTGTGTACAATACCATAGGCTTGCCCCTATATTCATGACCATATCATTTGACTTGTTGAACTAGGATCCCTATAGGACTTTCTTAGCTTGTAACATAGGCTCGGGGGGCTTGGTATGGTATATTTGGAACATAGTGACTAACTACCCTCCTTGACACTGTGCTATTTCACACCTTGCCTTACCAACACTGGTATTTTAACTCATTGCTCCTATTTTCCTATTTCAAACACTTTTGGGTGCACTTATTCTACTTTTCAGCTTATTGCCTTTTATTTTTCTCAATTTTTTTCTTTTCAGCTCACTCTTTGGCATTTATTTTCTTTCTCACACCCGTTTCATATTTTCCCTTTTTCAATGTATTCCTATGCTTCCCTTTTTCAATGTATTCCTATGCTTCCCATCCTATCTTACTGTGATTTCTTTGCAATAGCCACCTTTAACTTAGGCTTTTAGCCTGAGTTAAGGTGCACGATATCCGACCTATGAACTAGGGCCACTTTATGTAGCCACCCTCAACTCAGGTTTTTAACCTGAGTTGAGATACACAATATTCAAGGAGGGACCACGACTTAATTCAATATTTACGCAGACAAAAAGGTTTAGTGACTTTGGTATTTACTCAAGAAAGGGTACATGTATGGCTAAGACATTAGGACCAAGGGATACGCACTGTGTTTGGTTGGTTATTTTAGGCTAAGTGGACTAATATGAACAATGGCCTATGATCTTTTCTTAACCAACTAGCCTACAGTCTCAGTCAGAGTAACAGGGCAAGTTTTGGATTGAAACACAGTATAAAACTCACAATGAAGCTCACACACACTTGGCATTGAATACATTGTCAATATAGACTCTCAGATCATACGTTTTATCACAATATAACCTTATCTTATCAGAACAAACAGTATCAACTACCGATCCAACATGGTTGTTATCAAAACTACCTTTTTAGTATATCATCAATTCCAAAAATGGAAGGGTATTATTTTTCTATACAAACTAATATATGCCACAAATATCAGTACAATATGCTACCAATATTACTTATATATCCTAAACATGCCAGTTCAATAGAAAGTAGATGTCCTTAGGAAAAGAACATAGGCAAGAAACCCCGAAGACCCAAAAATTAGAGTAGATATAGGCCTTGGTTACTCAAACTTTGTTGAGGCATATAACTGCCCACACCCTATCAAAATATCCTCTCATTGTCCTCAATGCAATAAAAATAAAACAAAAGCCAACATAGGGGTCAAAAGGGAACATACCTGGGCGCCTAAGTGCCAGTCTCAGTTTGTGAATCACCACCCTCAACTGGCCAGGTGGTCTCCTCTATCGCGAATGTCTGTCCAAATAGTCGACACCCATCACCTACTCCTACTCACGTATCTGGCACACTACCTCAGTAAGTATAGAGGCCTGTCTAGCAGCCTCCAACTTCTGTTATTCGAGCCTCTCATCAGATTGCCTGGAAGCCTAAAGATTATGATTTCTTGTACGTCACCTCTTCCTAGAGGCGTGGGCTGTGGGCTCATTTGTAAACAAGTCAAGCATCGGTGTAGTTATCTCTGGCATAAGAATCATCAATGGTGCTAGAGCTATAATCCTCATCTCATCACGGAGCTGCTAGATCTCCATCTGGATAGAAGTCATGTCTGGAATCAAAGTCAATCCTTTACACACCTCTCAAATGCATCTATACGACCATGTAGCACTATTAATCTCTCATCAAGTGCGACTATATAGCTCTCATACAAGTGATTCTTAGACTTAAAAATGGCCTTGCGAACCCAAGGAAGAACCTGCTGCAATAACTAAGTCAACTGAGACTTAGTGTGAGCCTGATGCTATACAAGATCCTGAATGGACTCCACAGATACGTTAACCATACTCGCAGGCTGAGGAGGTACAGACATGACCCCTGTTACAATAGAGAAAGTAGAAGTGGGCCTCATCTCTATCTCAACATCACTCTGCAGGGGCCTCTTGGACTCATCAACAACAACACTGGTGGTAGTAGCCTCAGGATTCAGAGGCTCGATGAATATTTCAGGCAATATAACTATAACATGTGGTGCTCTCCTCGATGCCACTAGATTCTCATCATCCTTTATCAGGCCGACATCTTGGGTCCTCTGGACATCTATCATCTTGTCCACATTAGGCATGATCTCTACTCCCGCCTCTATACATGGTCTGTGCACCAAACATGGGAACAGGATCAAAGTGGATCTCCTTAAAGCGTGCTTGTGTACATCCTTGACTATACAACATGCAAAGTTGATGTCATAGACAGTGATGATGCTGGAAATAAGTACTGCACGATCTGCTATCAGGGTATTATCAACATGTGTCCGCCCGATCTTAGTACGAACCACTGCTTACCAGAATTTGCTGGCGAAATTGAGTGAGGCCTTAACAATAGGCTTGGGGTCAGACACCTAGTTGGTGTTTTGGCCTCGCTCAATAATATGGCTGGAAATCCAATATATCAACCAGAAAATATTGTACCAATATCTAGGTCAATTTGGGATGAGAAAGAGGCTTAGCCTTCTTTAGTGTAGCCTTAATAACTGTAGCAGTATAAGAGGCGTAGAACTCATGAACCAATGCCGAGTAATATTTCCCCGATGGTGCTACTAACTTATGTCGCTCAACCCTACATAACTAATGGATGTGGGGGCGGTAATTATCAGCATAATAGCCAAACTTTTAAAGTCGGGGTCAAATCCTACAGGAAATAATGTGTTGACAATTGAGTATAGTAAGGATGGATAACTGTTGGTTTCAATTCAACAAGTGAGGACTAAGCAAGTTCTAAATAAATGGGGGAAACTAAGCTAACAACTACTTTTAATAAGAAAATGGGGCAGGATTTATCAAGCAAGGGAGCAAGGACAGGGAATATGTGAATCAATCAAAGCCCAATCGATCCATCACACTTAGCATCAAATAACTCTATGGGTAAGATAGGTTGCTTGTAACCACACCTCAATTATGACAATATGGTATTTTTCAAGAGCCTATTACTTCCTCTCATTCCAGCCACCCAAAGACACACTTAGCTTTAGCACCTCAAACCAAAATTTCTAAGATTTTATCCGTTGAGTCCTTTTTTAGGACCTCCACACATAAACCTATGACTATCATGCAAACCCTCCACTTCAACTACTCAAGTTACCATAAATCTAAGCTAGATTCAAGTTCACGACCTCAAATCATAAGTTAAACATGAAAGTCAACATGAACCCATACATCAATTTAATCCAATCAAAGCAATTTGGGAGAAACCCACTTGATTTAGCAAGTAAATCATCAACTATGCATGAAAGCAAGAGAAATAATCAAGAACCATAAACAATTTATCATCCAAACTCAATTAAATCTACAAATTATGCATTCACGAACAAAGAAAGAAAGAATAAGTAAAATATAAATACAAGTGAAGCTCCCACTCTTTGATCTTTTAAAAAATTTGTAGAAAACTTTCTCTAAATTCTCACCCTAAACTAAAACCTGCACTAAGGTGTATTTTTCTCTTTTTTTCTTAGGAATGTATTTACGGGTATGAATCCTCTCTTCTCAAGGGCTGGGAGTGTTTGTATATATGAATTCGAGTTAAAATGGTGCATTTATGATTTTACCTTGATGTTGGTCGCCGAAGTACTCCACGTTCGCGGAGCTTTGACCATGTTCGTGGAGGTCAAAAGGTTCTTAAACCTTCACATTCATGCCTAAGTATTCTGCGATCATGGATAGTAGTCGCCTTAGGTTCGCTGAGAATGAAGAGTTTCCAGAACTCCTGCATTTGCAGCATAGTGTCCACGTTCGTGGGAGACATCAATCACCAACATCAAAATTCAAAGGGCATTTCATCGAACACATGGAGGGCATACATTTTACATCATGATTTTAATAAGATATCACCCCCAATCCATCCCCAATAGCATACAATCACTATGCAAACATTACTCAGTAATGTAGAACCAAGATTCATTCTAATTTTTAGCATTTACGCACAGGAATCAACTCCTAGAGGTGAGACACCATAGTGACAAAGTTTCATGCCAAGAAAACAAAAATAGAGAAGGAGCATGATAGTAATAATGTGGCAACATGATAAATTTTTATTAGCACTTTAGCATTTACCACTGTCAAGCCATTTTCATGGTTTCACACATTTCCATTGATAAAGGAGAATGGAGATAGAGTAGGGAAAACATACCTTTGAATGAAGAATCAAAATGGATGAAGAAGGGAGCACTTGAGATTTTCTTGAAAATTTATGAGATAAAAAATTCTTGCAGAATGATTTACCTCACATAGTGTTTGACTATGTCCGTGCTCTTCTTTTTCTGAAAGTGTAGGACAAAGTCACAAGTGACTTGTCTATTCACTTATCTGTACCCATCAATACTCTGCCATCATGGACATTTGGGAATGATCGCGCCCCATCACCTTTTGTGCTCTCCTCATTTGCGGACATGAGACCGCCTTCGCGGAGGTCAAATGGGTGCCAGACCTGGGCAAAGTTTCTGCAACTTTGGGCAGTCCCTGGCCCATTTAGGCAATCCGCCCTTTCGTGATGGGCGATCCCTAGGGGCCAAAGTGCGGTAAAAATGGCTCAGATTCATCCTTTTACCATTTTTAATGGTTTATCCACCCAATTCTTCATTTCCACTCACCTTGACACTTCAAAACCTATGCAAAACCAATACCAAAGACTTAAAACTTGTGAGGGTTAGCCAAACGTTAATATTAAAATCAAGAAGCTACACTAAAAATTCAAAAATGTAAGAATTTATTTAAGAAATTTAAAATATGAACAAAGTTGATTCACCACCCTTTTGTGTTTCCACTTTGAGGCAGTGAATCTTTTCCCCAATTTCAAGATAATTTTCTAGTTGACCTCATGGGGATGGTAATGAGAGACCATCAACACTTTCCATCGGTATCTCCACTTTGAGGACTTGAATGTCTACCTAACTTGACATCAATTTTCATTTTAGGTTCCTTGGTTAGACATGAGAGTGTCAAGAGGCCTTTTTCAAATGGATCTTCACACTTTATGACCTCTGAGTAAGAAACACTCTCAACTTCAAATGAACTAAAGTTTCCATCAATCATCTCCATGGCTTTTTCTTGCAACTTTAGTAATTCTAGCCTCTTGGATGATTACTGGTTTTAATGACATGCATTGGCCTAATATTTCTTTCACATCAAGCACCATTCCTTTGTTTTGAGACTCCAATTCATGGTTGATCACAATTGATCTAGGAGCCTTACTTACTCAGTTGCTTAGTTTCAAGTCAACCTCCAAAACATCTACTTTCCATCCCAAACAGTCAAACTCATAACCTTTAGCAACAAACAAGCATTGGAGATCGTCCCTCATATTGAGTAATTGGTGTCTTTGAGCCACTTCTTTGGAAAGTCTTAGACTTAAGTCCATGAACCAATCTTTACTAAAAACACTCTTGTCCCCATTCATATCCTCAACACCAATTAGCTCACCACAAAGTGCGATACTCCGAAGGAGATGGAAAAAAGGGCTTACATTCATCAAGTAAGCGTTCATCATAATTATCCATAAAAAAATCCAAAACAAAAAAACAAAGAGAAATACTTACCAATTGAATTAAAAAAGAATAAATTACAAGTCCTAAATCAACTCAATATACCTATTGTTACCTGACAATGGCACCATTTTTTATGTCACTCAACCCTACATCACTAATGGACGTGGAGGCGGTCGTCATTAACATAATAACCTTTTGGAGTTGGGGTAGAGTCCCACAGGGAATAATATGTCAACAATTAAGTCTTGTAAGGACCGATAGCTACTAGTTTCAATTCAACAAGCGAGGACAAAATAAGTTCTAACTAAATGGGTGGAAACTAAGCTAACAATACTCTTAATATAAAAATATGGGGCAAGGATTAATCATACAAGGGAGCAAATATAGGGAACATGGGAATCAATCAAAGACAAATTGATAAATCATACTTAGCGTTAAATTAACTCTATGTGTAGGATAGGTTGCTTGTAACCACACCTCAATTACGAAAATGTGGTATTTTGCAAGAGCCTATTACGACCTTTCATACGAGCCACTCAAAGACACGCTTGGCTTGAGCACCTCAAAGCAAAACACCTCGACACTCAAAACCAAAATCCAGAGAGAAGCTGAGAACACAAAATCCCTAAATGGGATAAGACCTTAGTCGTTGAGTCTTTTTTGAGGACCTCAACACATAAACCCATCACTATCATGCAAACCCTCCACTTCAACTACTAAAGTTACTGCAATAACTGAAGATCTAAGCTAGATTCAATTTTGTGACCTCATATCATAAGGTAAACATGAAGGTAAGCATGAACCCATACATTAATTTAATCCAATCCAAGAAATTTGAGAGAAACCCGCTTGATTTAACAAGTAAATCATCAACTAAGCATGAAAGCAAGAGAAATAATCAAGACCCATAGATTATTTAACATCCAAACTCAATTAAATCTACATATTATGCTTTCAAGAACAAGGAAAGAAACAGTGAGTGAAAGATAAATACAAGTGAAGCTCCCACTATACGCTACTCTCAAGAATATGTAGAAAACTTGCTCTAAATCCTCATCCTAAACTAAAATCTACACTAAGATGTGTTTTTCTCTTTTTTTTCTTATGAATGTATTTCCAGGTATGACTCCTCTTTTCACATGGGCTAGGAGTGCGTGTATATCTGAATTGCGATTAAAATGGTGCATTTACAAGTCTACCTTGACGCTGGTCACCAAAGTACTCCGTGTTCGTGAAGCTTTGACCATGTTTGCAGAGGTTAATAGGTTCTTAAACCTCTATGTTTGTGCCTAAGCATTTTGCAATCGCGAACAATAATCACCTTTTGCTCCACCTTTAATTCTTTCTAGCAAAGCCAAATCTAAACCATTTTGCACATTCGCACCTCTTTGTGATCCACTGCTCCGCATTCGTGGAGTGTATTGTGATACCAGGTACATTTTTCTTCAATTAAGCTCCAACTTTAATTCTTTCTAGCATAACCAATTCTAAACCATATATACCTACAACATACACCATTCAAAGCATAATTTGCCTCAAGTTATTAAATTAACAACATAAAATTATAAGAAAAGAGGAAGAAATGAGTGTAAGTTATACACTCATCACTAACCAATCCAAACTATACCAAGCCATCATGTCATGGAGGATTGACATACCTTCAAATTTGGCTATCACTATTTGGGGCTCCTATAATATGGTCTGGGTGTGCTGGCCTCTGTTATCCTGCTGGAAGTCCTCTTTGTATATAGCTAGCATGTCCTTGATATACTAGAATCTTAGCTGCTCGATTGAAGGAATTGGTACTGTGGCAGATTTGCTCAAATCCATGTACTTCGAGCTCAACTCCTCATCAAACCCTGAGCTATCTTTGTCTGGGGAGCCTAATTGAGACCCCTCTCTAGAGTTCGTCATCTGTGTGGAACTCCTCTTTTGTAAACCTCCCTCCTCAGATTGGGGAGGCTGAGGTGTAGTGGCTGTGGTTGGGCTAGTACTATCTATCTAGATATTGCCCTAATACATCGTCACTCAATACCCTTGTCAAGACAGACATAGAGCTCCTCTATAGAGCTACTGGCCTCAGACTCTGTCGGCTCATCCCGAAGTCTATCACAAAGTGCCTGTATCTCATCATGCTTTGGTAGGGAAGCCATGGTATCTGAAAACACAATAAAAAAATCATACATGAGTCCCTATAAGTTCAAAAAGAAAAATAAAAACTTAACTGAAATTTATCACAGAAGAAACTACGCAGGCTCATGTATGGGCCGTAAAGTAAACTATGAGCCATAAAAGGCTTTTGTAGAAATAAAGAAATAGTAAATTAAGCTACTGGGTTAGAACCTACAGTCCCAATCACGACCTGTGGTTTAAACCATGGGTCGTAGACTAGGTCGTAGGAGTAGAGTTAGCATAATATAATGCAGATTTTGAAAACTATGAACACTATTTTCGAGCCATAGTTGGAACTACGACTTGTAAATAGGTTCTTCCTGTTAACTTTTGGAATTTTGAAATTGCTAATCTCTATTTAAGAGGGGAAATTATGGTCCGTGGATGAAACCATGGGCTGTAGAAGTCCCTCGTAATTTTGAAATAACAACATTTGAATTTCCCAAGTCCAAATTTATTTCTAACTTATGAAAAATATAAGACTAAAATTAAGCTAATGGCCCAATAAATGAAAACTTTAAACAATCATAACCGTACAGAGACTAATGCACAACAATAGGGTATACAAACTTAATAAAAATTGACATCCAATGACAGGTCAAACACAACCCCATAATTATTACATATATCGCAACAATTTATACATTCCAAACCCAATTGGCCTTAAAATATTCACCTAGACTACATTCACCAACTCATTCAAAAAAATAAAAATATACCCCCCAATGACTAATTAAAGCCAAACACATGGATCATACAGTGCAAAAAAAAAATCTATATAATTACCATTAGTCTATTTTGCATCACCCTATCTCATCATAGTACCCTTGCTCACACAATTTATGAAAACGTCATCATTGATTACTCAAGATAATTCCTTAAATTTTATATCATCAACGATTACTTAAAAATTCATATCAACTAGGCATGGGTACATTTATTCAACCTAATTTCAATGCCAATAATTTCAAAGAAATAGTGACAGGCAACCGATTCAATAAAATTCCAATTCTCATCAGTTTCTAGTCAAAGAAAAATCCTAATATCCACTCCCCAACATACACAAGCCATAATATTCAACTTGCAAAATTAAGAAGTTAAAAATGAGATAATACCGAAACTTCAAGAAAATGGTTGAGAAAAAGGTGAAAAAAACAAAGGGGGAGAAATCCTAGATCGCTTGAACAGTGCTGGGAAAGCCAGAATTTTGTCCAGAAAATATAGTGGGGGGTCAGATGTGGTGAGAGGAAAAGAAGAAGGGTAGGTGAGGGGTAATTTTATTTTACTCCTCTTTTATTTCATTTATCGGGTCGGGTAAAGTGGAAATTTGATTTCATGAAATCCTAATTACGGGTTGTATAAAGTTCTACGACCCGTGATTCTTGGTTTCGTGGTTTCAAAAAAGCACTTTTGAAAGTTTGAACTCTATGAATACAACCACGAGTCGTGGAATGTTCTATGTCTTGTAGGTTATGTTCGTAGATGACCCTCATACTTAGCAATATTTCCAGAAACTTACCTGGAACCTATGAACCCTATTTATGGCTCGTAGTATTTTCTATAGACCGTAAAGTTAGCTCGTGGATTAAAGTGCACAATTTCCTTCCCACTGGTAATGATTCTACGAATAGTTACATGAGTCATGGTTTAAACTATGATTCATACACTTACTCGTAGAACTCAATTTTCTCATTTTTGGTACTGGTTTACTACCTTAACCCTGTTCCTACACATTCTTAAAAAATGAACTGTTACCTTATAACTTTCTAATTTGTGTGTCTAAAATTACAACCAAAATATGAAAATTTAAACTATCTATGAGTCCATTTAACAATATTACATGAAATTATCGTGGGTTACCTCCAAAGTAGCACCTGATTTATTATCGCGACATGACTTAGATAGTTTGGTTACATAAGCAATACCAAGTGCCCATACTTCCACTGTCTTAACTTTATCAACATTGGCAAAGTATGATTTGATTATTTGGATATTAACCTTGAACATCATGGCATCCTTGTACTCTAACTCAACAACCCCGTGGTTGAAACCATGTGTGACCTTGCAGGGACCTAACCATTTGGATTTGAGTTTTCTAGGAAACAACCTCAACCTTGTATTGAAAAATAAAACTAAGTCTCCTGGTGCGAAATAACGATGCTCAATATGACGTGCATGATACAAATTCACCTTTTTCTTATACAATACTGAGCTCTCATATGGCTTTAATCAAAACTCATCAAGTTCGTTTAATTGGCTCAGTCTAGAATTTGCTGCATCAATAAAGTCCAGATTTAGCTTTTTGAGTGACCACATCACCTTATGCTCAATCTCTACAGGTAAGTGGAAAGATTTACCAAAAGCAAGTTGGTAAGGATACATACCTATGAGAGTCTTGAATGCAATCTGGTATGCCCATAATGCATCATCTAGCCTTCGCGACCAATCTATCCAGTTTGCATTCAATGTCTTGGATAGAATCTATTTAATCTCCTTATTAGATACATCAACCTTCCCACTTATCTGTGTATGGTAAGGCTTTTCCACGCTATACTTCACCCCATACTTCTCTATAAAAGCCTTGTATAACCTATTTCAAAAATAGGAATCTCTATCACTGATGATTGCCAGAGGAGTGCCAAACCATGAGAAGATATTTCTTTTGATGAATGTCGTGAAACTTCTGCCTTTATTGTTAGAAAGCACAACCACTTTCACCCATTTAGAAATGTAGTCCACAACAATCAAAATGTACTTGCTCCCATAAAAACTAACGAATGGTCCCATGAAGTCTATACCCCAAATATCAAAATACTCAAAAACCATGATTGATTTAAGTGGGAGCTCATGATTTTAGGAAACTACACCTTCTCTCTAGCACTTATCATAAGCTTTAGCATAATCATGGGCATCGTGATGGATGGTTGGCCAATAGTAGCCACACTGTAAGATCTTATGTGCAGTTTGAATTCTACTATGACGCCCGTCGACCAATGATGAATGACAAGCCTCCAAGATGTTCATTATCTCTGCCTCAGGAACACAACGATGAATAATCCCATCTGCATAGACACAAAACAAATATGGTTCATCCCATAAAAACTTTTTCGCATCAAACATAAACCTACAATGCTAGTGAGAAGTCAATTCCCATGACACAATATCACTGACTAGGTAGTTTGCATAATCCGCAAACCATGGTATCAAATCATGTGATGCCACCAATTCTCTCTCATCATGGAACAAATCATCAATCTCCATCCCATTCTTGAATTTTTCCATCGCCTCATCCTCAAGTCTTGAAAGGTGGTTAGCAACTCAATTGTTTTGTCCCTTTCCAGTTAATAACCTCAAAATCATACTCTTAGAGAAAAAGTACCCATAAAATCAACCTTGGTTTAGCATCCTTCTTCGTTATTAAGTATCTTAATGCCGAGTGATCGGTATGTATAATGACTTTGTTTCCCAAAAGATATGATTTAACCTTCTCGAACGTAAAGACCAGTGCAAGTAACTCATACTTAGTGACAGTGCAATTCTTCTGTGCCTCATTAAGGGCTTTGCTGGCATAGTAAGTGGGATATAGTATCTTCTATATGTAGTTCTAATACCACACCAAGTGCAACCCACTTGCATCATACATAATCTCAAAGGGCTAAGTCCAATTTGGAGTAACTATGAAAGGAGACAATATCAACCTCTGCTTCAAGCCCTCAAATACCTTCAAACATGAATCATTAAACATGAACTTAGCATTCTTCTCAATTACCTTGCACAAGGGGTGTGCAATCTTTTAGAAGTCCTTTATGAACCGTGTATAGAATCCTATATTTTCTAAGAAACTCCTCACACCTTTGACAAATATAGGTGGAAGGAGCTTCTCAATGACCTCAACCTTAGCTCTATCAACCTCTATATCTTTGATGGAGATCCTGTGTCCTAACACAATACCTTCCTTCACCATGAAGTGACACTTTTCCCAATTCAACATGAGGTGACACTCTTCATATCGATTCAATATGTCATGCAAATGCCCCAAGCAATCATCGAATAAATCTCCAACCTGACTGAAGTCATCTATAAATACCTTAATATTGTCATTCACCATATCTAAGAAGATAGATGTCACACATCTTTGGAATATAGCCAGTGCATTACTCAATCCAAATGGAATCCTCTTAAATGCGAAAGTACTATAAGGACATGTAAATGTCATCTTCTCGTGGTCTTCTAAAGAAATGAATATCTAATTATAGACCAAATAACCATAAAAAAAATAGTATCAACCTTTATCTGCCAAGAGATCTTGAATCTGGTCTACGAATGATATAGGGAAGAGATCTTTTTTTGTTGATGCATTAAGTTTGTGATTGTCCATGAAAACCCTTTGACTTGTGACTGGTCTTATTGGAATCAACTCATTCCTAGCATTAGGAATAGCAGGGATACCTATCTTCTTTGGAACACACTGGACATGAGTCACCCATTCGCTGTCAGTAATTAGATATATGACACTCGCGTTTAACCACTTAATTATCTCTTTGTGAATAACCTCATGCATTGGTGGGTTGATACATCTTTGGGTCTAAACACTCGACTTATAATCTTTGACAAGTTGAATCTTGTGAGTGCATATGCCTAGTGAGATGCCAATGAAGTCTGCAATCATCCATTATATAGCTCTTTTGAATCTTTTCAGAACCGAGATCAATACCTCCACCTGTTTGTCATTATGATCTGCAATAATAATCACATACAAAGTATTATTCCTAAAAACACATACCTTAAGTGGTATGGAAGACCGTTCAACTCCAACACTGGTGGCTCTTCAATGGATGGTCTAGTAAGTGGTGACTCACGGGTTTTAAAGTCTAACTCAAGCTTGAGTTGGTGCCTATAGACACCGTGTGCTTCAAGTTCCTTTATCATCTTATCATAGTCTGAGATGCCATCATTCTCAAAGTTCATCAACACCGACTCAAGAGTTTCAACACCTAACCTTTCCTCAATTAGTACCCTCCGGTTACACTTTATCAATACTTTCAATAACATAGATAACTTTCAGATCATGGTGTCTCTTCATGGACTGGAAAATATTGAAGATGACATCTTCTTATTTAATCTAAAATTGAGTTGGTACAACTCCATGTCCACCAGTGCTCACCTAGTGTCTAGGAAGGGTGTTCCCAATATGATTAGGACGTTAAAGTCAACTTCACACTCAAGGATCACAAAGTATGCGGGGAATATGAAATTTTTAACTCTAACTAGAATGTCATAAAATATCCCCATAGGCTTCTTCACAGTCCTGTCTTCCATCAAAAACTACAATATAGTCGATGTGAGGGCTCTCTAGCCCAACTGCTTGAACACTGTAAGAGACATTAGGTTGATGTTGGCTTCTAAGTCACATAATACCTTTGCAAAGTTAAAGACTTTGATGGTGTAAGGTATGGTGAATTCTTCGAGATACTCCTTATTTTGAACTAATGACCTTGTTGGAATAGCTCTAAAATGGTGAAGATCATGAGCAAGCTCCTGACTTACCATCCTCTTTTTAGTCACTAGGACCTTCATAAACTTGGCATACTCGGACATTTGATCCAATACATCAATGAGAAGGAGATTAATAGAAAATTGCTTCAACATAGAGATGGAATTTTGAAACTTCCCCTCCTCATCCTTCTTCTTGAAACGCTGAGGGAAAGGTAGTAGAGGCCTAGGTATTGGCTTTAAACTTCTTGGTGTCACTTCATGGCTCATCGTATCCTTGGCCTTGTCATCTCCAGTCTCTGCATCTGTGCTCTCTATTGTGTCCTCATGAACAATATCATCAACTACCAGCATTGGTGGGTCAATTGTCTTCTTACCACCTCATATAGTCACCTCCATGAACTATCCATCATTCTTCAAATTTTGTATTGTGTTGCTTGACAATGTACCCTTCTGGCACTTATTTAACTGTGTTGATATCTGTCCAATTCTTAATAGACACAGAGTGAGACTCAATATTCTGATTAATACCTAGTATGTTAGATTTCATTCCCTTCAAAATCTCATCTTGTGCATCCCCCTTCTTCAACAACTTGTCAAATATCTCCTCCGTTCTTGAACTATCAACCCTAGAATCATGATTTTGTGGTGGTACATATGGTCCATTTCTATATCCATCTATTCTAACCTAATCACCATCTTGGTCATGTCCTCTATTATTGTCTTAGTATTCATCTCGGTTGTTGTCCCTATACGCATTATCTCTATTTTAGTTTCGACCTTGATTTCCTTGACCTTCGTGCCAATAGTCCTTGTTGGACCCTTAGGCGTTGGTCTAGAAATTCCTCATCTGATCTATCATAAAACAAATATCCTCCATATAAAATGGCTCCTCATAAATAGGTGCTCTTGTTGGTTAATGACTTACTACATTTACTCGCTCCTGGTTTTGCTTTATCAATAACCTAACATTAGTACTAATCCGAGCTAACTCTTGCATCACATCTTTATTGATCTTAGCTTGATCTAGGTTTGTACTGTCATGACCCGAAGGTAGGGCCTAGTTGTTACATGGTGAAAGATAACCCGAGAGTCCTCAATCAAGCCATCCAAGAATCATCGCACACATCATTGGTTCAGAAGCGCGTAACAACATTAATAACACATAATTCTAAGGGATTATGAGACTTTGGACTCAAACTATGGGGAAGTCATCGGGAATGGGATTATCATGAATCACATAGCACATAATAGTTACATTCTAAGGGGTGGGTAAGTAGGACTCAAGATATGGGGACAAGGAGGGGCTTGGGACTTTCCACATAGGAACATTCTCAACCAACCAATGATAATAGCATAAGCATGATCATAACAAAGCCTAAATAGTTAAAGCATCTCATATAAGCACAGAATATGGTGTACAATAGAGTTCGATATGTCGAAAAATGCCTCTACATAGAATAAGACGGGGCCATAACTCTTGGAGATAGTCTACCCCGACTCCAATCCCTCGGGTCTAAGTCTCATCCCATGGGAATACATATACAAGCTTTCAAATGGAGGTTCAATACTTTGAATCAATGCTAATGCAAAATTGGGCTAAAAAGACAAATCATAATTCAAGTCTTTCCATAATTAGGCTCAAAGGCCAAACAAGAGTCCAAGTACCAAATCCAAGATCCATGCATAGGAGTAGCTCATTCTAATAAGTACAAGATGGTGTAAACACCCAATATCCTCATAGAGCCAAGTCAAGACAAGATGTGATCACATTCTAGTCATATCCCATGTCTTATCAGGATCAAGTTAAGTCAAGTCAAGTCAAGTGGGTCAAAGCCCATATCAAGAGTTTCATCAAGTCAAGTCTCCAAGCGTATGAATACAAATGCATGAATGACCAATGAATAACATGTATAATTGATATCAATATATAAATCATCATAATAAAATAGATTCATAATTAAATCATAAGAAAATCAATAATTAAAATCATAATTCATACTATCCATGCTTGAATTGAAGAATTAAAAGGACATACATATTTGAGCCTACATAAATCCAATGAAATTCAACAAAAATTAGGGCTTAATTCACCTTAAAATCAATAATTAAACACAACCCATACTTCAATTTAATCAAATCATTCATAATTTAAATGAACCATTTTCAAAGTGAGCTTAGTTTCATAAAAATTGAAGAAGAAGAGTTTTGGGTCTTCATGGTTGAAAGGATAACCATGAATCAATCCCACATACCTTGGTAACTAAGAAGAACAAGAAGAATTTGATGAAGAATTGAGACTTCCTTTAATTTCCAAGCCTAGTCTTTAATGGAGCTTGAGAGTAATTGAATGAAATTGAAGGGATTTGAATTGAATGAGAGTGAAAATGGCTAAACCAGAAGTTTAGGAGGGATTAAAAATGCTAAAATGACCTTAGGAATAGTTAAAAATTACAATTAAACCATGTGCTCTACCAAATATCAAATTGAAGCTCTTTGCGTTAGCTTTGCAACACAAGTGGTTTCACTCAATTTGGACTTCGTATGAGGGAGATATGGCCCAAAAAATGAGACTGTCTATAATTCGGAAGCCATTGGAGATATGCTCAAAAAAGTGGACAAGGACTTTGGCACGGACCGTGAAACGTTGCACGGTCCGTCTAGTGCCTCGTGGGAGGTCATAGTGAGCTTGGGGTGGCCTGGAACCACCCCGAAGCCAGGTCCAAGTCAACGAGACCTTGGACGGACCGTTTGACACCAAACAGTTCGTTCACTACCTCGTAGAGTGAGGCAGTGGCTTGGCCAAGCCAATGCTGATAATTTTGAGGTTAAGGGAGGTTGGACGGTGTCTTCAACAGGCACTCTCACCTTGAACGGACAGTTTATTGGTTCGTGAAGTGTAACAGAAAGTCCTCTGAGAGTTCGTGTGGAGAATTGGCTAAGGCATGGTTGACGGCAAGGGGGACGGACCGTTCACCAGTAAAAGGTCACTGTAGCACCATTTGACACTGCTTAGTTCTGGAAAGTTGCATCTTATTAATGGTATTTTTGTGATTTAACATTTCCCTAAGCCCCCTTTTGGTCCCTTAAGGTCTCCTAAACCCCTTAAACATTCCCCAAACCCTATTTCATCCATTAGAACTCTCCTATACACTCTCTTAAGATCCTAAGGCTCTCTT
>JBCEWC010001818.1:0-38129 GCA_038996855.1 Solanum aculeatissimum | reverse complement strand
TATATATATATATAAATAAAGAGAGAGAGATTTATAGCTTAAAAGATTCGTAGCTTCAACTACGTCTGTATAAGGGTGTGTTTAGGACAACATCTTCTTGTAGGTGTATATACACAATTACCAAAACTAATATGGCATAGATGCTTTCCTTGACATACCAAAAGAAGACCCAAAGTTGGGCTTCTCTTTTTCTTGCTTTCTATTCAGCACCTCTCCTTTTCATTTTTAACATGTCAAAATTTTATAGATCACCAAAAGCAAATACCCACTCCCCGGCAAAACTCAACAGCGGGAAAAAGCAATAACATATTCCTTGAGTCGTGTATCCTTGCCTCATGCATGGAGATCATAAGCTACCCAATCTTGGGCTTATTTATATGCCTACTTATTATATTTTTCTCATGCTATCTCTTGTTTCAAGAGTATTCTTTATTTTTGGTGTTATGTTTTGATTCGTATTGTCAGGATAGCACTGAGACATGTGATTAGCTAATGCAGGAAGTTCGAAGGGGAAGTTAGTACTAGGGAGTGAGAGCATATATAGGAGAGGAGCACAGACGCAACTTAAAGGAGCATGCAAAGGAGTTTTTGGTGCATCGCCTCAGCCCCTGAATTTCAGACATACCGGTGCTAGCGCACTGCACCAAGGTGAAACATCTGAAGCAGCAGTGCTGGCGCACTGCAGGTGTCCCACGCCAAGGTCAACTCCTAAAGTAGTAGTGCTGCCGCACTGTTCGCACACCGCCCCAAGTTAACCCCGAGGAATTTCTAGATTATTTAGGATTCTGAGTCCAGAGGAAAAGAGATAATTAAAACCTTGGGCTTCTTTTTTAGTATTACATCTTAGTTTTCAAATACAAGAGCAAAAAGTTGGAATCTACCCTAGGTTTCTTTTCTTCTATCTTTTCTTAGACATTGAATTACATGAAAATAATTTACTTTGTGTATTTGATCAGTATGAGTAGTCATGAGTCCGTAGTTTGAACTCATATTGATCTTAAATTGCATGAAATATTGTCCGTAGTTTGAACTCAAATTGATTTTAAATTGCATGAAATATTGTCCTCGATGCATGATTATCTCTTGGAGACTTATCAAACTGTGTGTTGAATGCTAGGTTTAATGATCAATGAGTGTACAAGGAAAATCAATAAAGAAACAAAGCAAAATAAGAAAAAATGCACAAGAAAATAGACAAAAGAAGCATCGCAGAAGCACTTCAGTGCATCACCAAAGGGACGCATACATCGCCTAAAATTACAACTTTCAAACTCCAAGGTATCGCGTTAGGTCGGCGATCAAAATCCATTTTGATGCATTGTTGAGTATGTTCGATAGACTAAGTCGAGTCTGTCGAAAGTTGCAGAATTTGACGGTTGAAATTCAAGTTGGAACAGTTCAAGTCGGCGATGAGGTTGAAAGATGATGCATCGCCGAATGTACTCGGCGAGCCTGACTAACCTCGTCAAGTGTCACTGGTATAAAAGGATTTTACAAAGGAATTTTGAGTACACTTTCACATTCTAGTTTTACATTTTTTCTCTAAATAGAAGTTCCTTAGCTTGTACTTGGTTTGAGCTAATTTGGAAGAGAGAAGTTGAAAGATCATTTGAGTTTTGATTGATTTCACATTTTCTGATATCCTTTGATCCCTTGCTTGACAATTCCTTATCTTGGTTACTTATTTTCTTATTTAATTTGTTGCCTAAAATCCCCCTTTTGAAAATTATTGTGTTTGTTGTTTGGATTCAAACTAGTAACTTATAAATCTTCATCATTTCAATCACCCTTGGATTGTTCCCTATGGGATCAACCCTAGCTCTCAAAAGTTGAATTTATATTGCTAGTGACTGCCTACACTTCGAATGAGATGAGGCGTAGTTGAGCGTTATAAAAAAAGGTGCCATTGCCGGGGAATGACGTTTTGATTCTTACCTAGAAGTATTTTCTTAAACTAGTTCTTTGTAGTTGTTGCCTTTAATTTTCTTGCTTTTGTTTGTGTTAACATTAGGTAAAAATATGAGTGAACAAAAAAGTGATATTCCAAGTAACGAGGGAAGGATGAATGATGGATATTTGAATAAAGATTCACATATAGTGAACCTTGGTTGTGCAAGTGTAATCCACTTGACTCCACTTGGTGAAAATGTTATTTTCCATATTACCAGCACCATGCTGCACTTGATACAAATGAAGGGCTTATTTGGAAGGCTAGCATATGAAGATCCTCATGAACATTTGAAGAATTTTGTTGATATGTGCAGGTCATTTATTTTTTAAAATGTCTCTCAAGAAGAAATTCATTTGAGGCTTTTTCCATTTTGATTGACCGGAGAAGCTACTTAATGATTGGGGGAACTTCCCTATACTCAATGACTTCTTGAGAAGATTTGATTGAATCATTCTTAGAGCATTTATTTCCTCCATCCAAGATGCTTCAACTTTTGAATAAGATTACCAACTATCGAAGGATTGATGGTGAATCGTTGCATGAAACTTCATTGCATTTTTCAGAAAAGGTTATTGCAATGCCCTAACCATGATCTTCAGAATAAAATATTATTACAAGTGTTCAATCAGTGCCTTGACAATGCAAACAAGGTTGTTATGTATCAGCTTGTTGGAGGTGGCATTATGCGTCAACCATATGCAGTGGCTTTAGCCTTGTTGGACCAAATGACAAAGAAAAATCGGACATGGCACACTCATGAATATAAGGTGGTTTCGACTTCACCAACCTTGTCAAAGAAACGTTTGCTCAAGGATCAAGAAATGGACCAAAATATAGCAAAGATAATGACTCAACTTGATCTTTTAACTAAGAATGTGATGGGAGTACCTCCACGTGGGGGTCACAAAAATATTAATATTGTGGGTGTGAGTGCAGGTGAAAATGATGATGATGCTCACTTTGAGGTCCTATATAATCAAGAGGTTCAGTTTGTTGCTAATCAAATAGGAGGTTATTGGCCTATCTTTCCAAAGCAGGTCAGGAATCAAGGTTGGACAAATGATAGAGAAGGAAATTGGAGAGACAAGAATCTAGGGTGGCGTAATCATAAGGTTGACTAGGAAAGATACATTCCACCACATGACCATCCCAAACCAAAGGATCCTTTGTTAGCCCAAAGAATTTTTGGATCGAAGATATGCTTGCTAAGATTCTCAACAAAGTGGATGGAACTGATAAGGTAATCAAAGAAATAAAGTAGGATTTTTCCTCATTGAGTCAAACCGTGACTTCTCATGCAAACACAATCAAGCAACTAAAGACTCAATTGGGGCACATTTCGGCTACCTGAACATAAGGCAAAAGGATGGGTTACCTAGTGACACGGTGGTGAACCCGAAAAATGATAACCCACAATGCATGGCAATTACCACCATAAATGGTAGGAAAGTTGGTAATGATGATTCGAATAACAAAGTGAAGTGTCATGGACTTAGAGTTCGACTAAGACTTCTCCGCGGCATTTGACAATTTACTCACAATTCTTTTACAATCTTTAAGCTCGAGTAAGTCTTTCCAACTAAGATCGCTAAGGGAACGCTAGATTTGAAGGAGACAGGAGAGTTTTTTAAGAGAAGACTTATTTAGCACTTGAAAGATTTCTTGCACTTTCTTGATTGGTTAGCCAAATGAATAATCCCTTCTATTTATACTACACAGTTGGGATCAATGTGTAAATAATATTTATTAAGTCTTTTATATTTACACTTTAATCCCTATTCTAGAAGACTCCACAAGTCTTGAAATTTATAAGGATATTCAAGCATTATCTACAAGTTTCTAAAGTCTTCCAAAAAGCCCTATAAGACTCTAGATTCTTCCCCCTTCAAGATGATTAAGTAGTGGGTCATGACACTCTCTCCCACCTGATGTGGCGACGACCGCGGTGTACTATTGTTGTAGGAACTTCTGTACTTTGTCTTTTAATTGCCACAAGTCTTCATATCGTTCCCATGTGGCTTCTTCCGATGATTGTCCCTTCCAGTGCATAAGGAACATGGCAGTGATAAGTTGTCCTCATTTCTGCTTGGCTTGGTAGTCTATAATGTCCTCGATGTCCCCATCATGAAAGGCGGTGACTGTCATAGGAACCTGTCTTGACTATTCTCAGATAGGATCAACCTTGTCCTCATGGTATGGTTTAAAGACACTAGCATGGAAGATAGGATTAACCTTGAGATTCGGTGGTAGCTCTAACTAATATGAGATATTAACTCACCTCGGTAACAATCCTAAACGGGCCTTCATACTTCTATACTACGTTCTGGTGCATGCCTCACAATGCTTTGAACTAACTTGTGTTGAACTTTACCAAGACCAAGTCTCCAATCTTGTAATCTATTGGACGATGCTTGCGATCGACAAATTTCTTCATCTTCTTGGCTGCCTTGTCCAAATAGGACTTGGAAGTGTCAAGCTATTCCTACAAGCCTTTGGCCATGTGATAAGCCCCCAAACTCTTACACTCAAATATGGCCAGTAATGAATGTAGAGTTTATGGTTTTTAGCCTGTGGCTAACTCAAACGGTGTCTGTCCGGTGGCCTCGCTCCGCTATAAGTTGTACGAGAATTGGGATACATCTAGCAACTTTGTGCAATCCCTTTGGTGAGAGCTCACGAATTTCCTAATATAGAACTCTAGCAAGGCATTAACCCTTTCTATTTAGCCATATGTTTGTGGATGGAAACTGGTGGAGGAATGTAACTTTGTGCCAAGGATCTCAAACAATTCTCTCTAGAAGTTTTCTGTGAACCAATGGTCTCGATTACTAATGATGTGCCTCGGTAGCCCCTAGTACTTTACCATATTCTTAAAGAAAAGTTGGGCAGCTCCTTGGCAGTACAACCTACTGTGGTGGGCATGAAGCTGGAATACTTTGAGAATCTGTCCACCACAACCATTATAGTTTTGTACCCGTTGAACTTTGGCAAACAAGTTATGAAGTCCATAGTGATGTTTTCCCATGGACGCTCCTCTATTGGAAATGGTTCCAAAAGCCTTCTAGGTAGACCTTGACTAAGACTTCCAACAACTTACTCACAATTCTTTCACGATCTTGTAAGCTCAAGTAAGCCTTTCCAACTAAGATCGCTAAGGGAACGTTAAATTTAAGAAGACAAAAGTGCTTTTTAAGATAAGACTTGTTTAACACTTGGAAGATTGATTACACTTTCTTCGCTTGTTATCCAAGTGAATGACCCTCTCTATTTATACTACTCATTTGGGGTCAAAGTGTAAATAATGTTTACTATACAAGTCCCTCTATATTTATACTTTAGTCCCTACTCTAGAAGACTCCACAAGTCTAGAGATTTCTAGAGACATTCAAGCATTATCTACAAGTTTCTAGAGTTTTCCAAAAACCCCTCTAGGAAACTAGATTCTTCCCCCTTCAAGATGATCAAGTGGCGGGTCATCATAGAAGGCTAGTGGTAAAGTTAAAGCCTCTTCGATTTAATTTCATTTAATCAAAATTATTATGGCTAAAACTTAATTATATAAAATTATATAAATCTGATGACCTTTTTTCAAGTCATGATGGCTCCTGTTAGATCCCACCTACAGGCAAACCAACCTAATACCCGTGGTACCTATCCTGAAAAACTAATCATAATGGTAACTGGCAATATACAAAATAAGCCAATAACAACCTACCCTAGAAACTGGAAGTCACCTGTACAGAGCTACTATAGACTTGAAATAAAATATATATATATATATACACACACACACATAACTAGAATAGCAACCTATACAAATAAACTAAACCAAACATATACAAGGAGACCGTAAAGATCCCAATTACAACTCAAAGCTCACCAATAGCCTCCTGAAGCGGCTACAATGCCCCTAGATCAATGACCATAACTCATACCTTGACCTGAACCACGAGTAGATACAAAAAAAGTAGGGGTGGCTACCGGTGAAAGGCACCCAGTAGGCATCATCAGCCAACTGAGTGAAATACAGTAAGTACGATAAGAACAAATGTAATGAAATATTGTAGTGCTAGCTCTCTGAACGCGGGTCAAATGATAGGCATATCTGTAGAACCACAGAACCAAGCAATGTTCAATGATATCCGCTGGCGGAACCCAAAGGTCAAGGGTCAACTAAGTCAGTGGCATAAAGAGAGCCTAATTGAATAGAAAAAAGTGAACCTAACTGAGCAGAACCAAAAGAACCTAACCGATCAGAATCAAGAGAGACCAACTGAGAAGAACAAGACGGACCAACTGAGTAGGATCAGGTAATATACATGAAACCAACTAACAAAACCCAATTAAAATCATATCATAACTGTCACACGATCGAGGTATAGTGTTGTACATTGGTGTAAGGACCTAGTATCTATGCCAGTACACCAACTGGGCCCTCATAAGCCCAAAAGGTACACCTACACATAATCAGGGTGTATATAGGTGTAGAGATATGGGGGTCCATAATAAATAGCATGAGATCTCAAGAACTGCAAAACATAGTATCACAGGAGGTCTAAAACCCCAAAGAGTCACCCAAAGCCTTTAACCCCCTTCCTGACTTGGCCTCCAACAAGGGAAGTCAGCCATGGCCAAGTGGTCTGACAAAAAAATAGGCCTTTAAACTAAGAACAATCAACTAGGACTATAACCTACAAATGATCAACTGGGACTCTAACCCAGGGACAATTAATTAGGTATGAACCTAGGAAAAGTCACCCGGAGCTTGGACCTTAGAAACGTTATCCAGGACTTGAACCATAGGAAATGCCATCAGGGACTCGAACCCTAGAATAATTATTTAAGACTCAAATCTTGAAATAATCATCTGGGACTCAAACCCAGGTATAGTCCACTACTTAGCTGGTCACCAAAAATCCCTGCCTCTCAAGTCATATTGTGTGTATATGTAACAATATATGCTCTTAATAATGAAAATCTAGGGCAGCAATGGCTTAAGACTAGGCTAAGGCCCATAGAAAGTAGATAACTAGCGACATCTCAAGTATACAGAATAATGATAGCCAACCCTGCCGATAAGCATAATTGGTAATCAAAACAATGGTAGACAGACTAGTTGATGAATGTAACAAGTTCCCAAGACAAAACAGTAAGCAATCTAGCTGATTGATGCAACCAATATCCCAACACAATAGATAATCCAACTAAAATCCTGAGTATAACATGCATCTCACATATAGGATCACAATAACAAAACCTCAACACATAGTCAGGAGTACAATAGATAATCAACCCCCCAAAATGTAACATATTTCCCAGTACCAAACAACCCAAACAAGTATACATCAACCAAGTAGACGTACATATCAACATAAGCAGTATAATATTGTGTCTAGCTATTCACAAGTTCATCACAACCTGAGATAATTACAAGTATCTAGAATAATCGTAGACAATTCAATTAATAGGTACAATAACATCCACATCAACAGTAAATAACCTAGATGATCTTTGGGGTATAACATGCATCCCACCAATAGGAACACAATTCAATCACCAGAGAATCAAGAATACGGTACACCAATAGAATCACAACAACAGAATTATAACCACAGAGTCACAATGTGTAGCCAAGAGTATAATTGACAACCATCCTCTCAAATACTACATATCACCAGTACCAGACCACCCACACAAGTAAAAAAGTATCTAAATAGGCATACATATCAATCACGTGGAATAGGTTTGCATTTAGCCTTTAACGGGACATAATCATAAAATAAATAATAAGTAACTAGAACCCCACCATATATAACATTGGTGTCAATATCAGGAAGCCCAAAAAGTCAAATAACTATTTAAACAATCAACTATATCCACACAAGAAACACCAATACTCACTTACCTCTCTCATGCTCCATCTCACCTTTAGAGTAGTATCAGATACATTTACAACCCAACCAATGCTAAAACTAGCTAATATAAAGATATAGCATTTACAATGTCAAGACAACAATCACAGTCCCAAACTAGCATGTATACCCTCTACCCAGTAATTCCCAACAACAAAATAGGCATCCAACACGTACTTCAATTTAGTTTAGAGGTAAGGAAATCCTAGCCTACCTAGAAGGAGAATCCATGTGCTCTAGATCATTTCACATAAGCTTTATCCATCCTAATCGCCTACAAATACCACTCAACTATCAAACAATGTACCACAAAATAAATACATCTATTTTGTCTATCATATCTTAAGAAACGAGGGAAAATAGGTTAATTATGACTGGGGAAAAATGAGGCGCATTCCTGAAATCCCAAACCAATCCCCATAAATTGTCCTCTACGTCACCTCGAGTTTATAGCCAGAAATTAAGCTCAAAACAATGCTCAGAACAATAAGAAAAATCTCAAAGATCAAGTGACATTTCTTATAGGAAAATGAGGCTCAGGATAATAACAAGCCCAAAAATCAAGTGACATCTCTTATCGAAAAAACATTTACTTACAATAGTTTTTTACCAATTTACTAAAAAATATGATCAAATAAATAGAATCCGAATAACTATGGTATAAATCTTGAAAAGTAGTATAGTTTAGACCCAAATTTTACTCAATTCCGATAAGAAACGGTTGAGATATCACAACATGAAGTTTTCAGCAATTCATGATAATACATTCCGCAAAATTAGTGATTCTTAACACGAATGGCGTGCCAAAAGTAATTTTGGAACTTCCACGATGTTCTTCTCTAAATTTTACACAAGTTAGCCTTTTGAATCACGTAAATCAAATAAAAATTGACCACGAAATTGATGTGTGAAGTTGAGAGGAAAACATATATAATTTTCCCTGGGAAAAGCCCTTTACATTCATATATATAAAGTGGTGCCACACTATGGCCATGTGGCGGCATTATAGACAGCCATGTGGCATAACATGGTGCAGCCACGTCACCCCATTCCTTTTCAGCAACCTTCCAATCCCTTTTTTTGATATTTCAAACTTGTTCGGATGCTGATTTTCACAAATGAACTGTATAACTCTAATACTTTTGACGTTCCGAATCCAATGGTGCAGACAAAATTTTAACCAGAGGTCATTACGATCCAACATGGATCCCACTTCCTTATATGCAACTTTTAACGAAAAAAACTGACGGGATCAAATCAAATCCAGAAGTCTTCGGTACCAAACAAAGGGTTATTCTAGACAGAACTTGACCTTCGGAAGCCAACCACACTATTGAAATTCTCATCCTAGTACGTTTCTCGAGGGTGTTAACTAAAGTCAACTATTGACCTGTTTTGATGTCTAAATTTACAAAACACGATATAACTGCACCAAACATACTCCTAGCTTAATTTGTCCATTTTGAAGCTGATGGAACTGTCAAAATTCCACTCCAAGATCGTTACTAGGAAATAACTAGAAAACTCATTTTACAATTTTAATCTTCTGTTTAACTCGAATAGCTACATAAACCTCAATGGATTCACCCAACAACCAAGCTAACAATATCAATATGTCTCAAATGGCCCAAGGTTAGTATGCAAAGGCTCACACTAATAAGATATTCAGAAAAACATTGAAATGACATGGAGGGTCAGTACAACATTCCCTATTAAAAGAACTGTCATCTGCAAAACTAAGGGTAAAGGTAGACCTAAAGACTCGAATAAGTTGGGGTACTACACCTGCATGTCTAGCTCTAACTCCCAAGTAGCCTTCTCTTCAATCAGTCGATGGTGCCACTGAACTTTAACAACTAGTATAGTCTTGGAGCGCAACTGCCTAACATCTCTGGCTAGGTAGCTACTAGCTTCTTCACAACGTCAGATGACCATCTAACTCAACTAAATCATACTAAAGCACATGTGACTCATTGGGAATATAACATCACAACATCGATACATGAAAGAAGGGGTGTATCACAGAATACGCCAGAGGCAAAGCTAACTCATATACCACAAGCCCAACTCACCTTAGAATATCAAATAGCCCAATATATTAAGCGCTAAGCATACTCCATCGGCCAAACTGCATTACCCCTTTTCAAAAGAGATACTCCAAAAAAACCTCCATCAACAACCTCTGAACATATCGGGACTCCAACCCAAAACACATAGGGATTTTAACCCCGAGTACAAAGGGACTCTAATCTTGAATTCACAGTAGGCAGTGAGTACCTCAGTCACATGCATGCTTAGGGTGTCAAACAACAGTTCTGGAAATCTCAACTACATAGAGGTGTAACAATCCATCTGTATGCATAAAGAATCGGTATAGAAATCTCTAAGGGATCCTCAGAAGATCAATCATTCGCCCTATTGATGGTAACCTAACCTCAGATCTCTCTTAAAAAACGTTGTTGTTCCTTGTAACTAGTCAACTAGATCATCAATACAGGGAAGAGGATAATGATTTTTTTCACAGTCACCTTATTAAGCTACCTATAATCAATACATATTCAAAGAGTCCCATCTTTGTGTTTTTTCCAAACAGAATAGGGGCTCCCCGAAGAGAAACACCCAGCTGAATAAAACACAGGTCCAAAAGACCCTGAAGTTGAATACTAAGCTCCTTAAGCTCTGCAAGAGACTTCTAGTATGGTAGAATAGATATGGGCTTCGTGCCTGGCTCAATCTCTATAGTAAAATCAATATCTCGCTCAGGCGATAACCCAGGCAAATAAGTAGAAATTACATTTGGGAACTCATAAACTACTAGAACTGACTTAATAGTAAGAGTCTCCACTATCACATCACACACATGGCCAAGTAAGCCAAACAACCGGTCGACATCAAACTCTAAGTCGTGATATAAGGAATCATATCAGTCGATGCACAATTAACAGACCCCTGTCACACTATTGGGGATATATCAGGTATAGCCAAGGTGACAGTCCTGGCCTAACACGACCTAATGAGAAGCTAATCAATCCATACCTAAGATAATATCAAAATCAAGCCTATCTAGTAACATCAAGTCTAGCCAAGTGTCAAAACCCTGAAGAGACTCCACACATGACCTACATATCTGACCCACCACTAATGAATCCCCCATTGGGGTCAACACCTAAATCTAAGACGGAAGAGGCTCGGGACTCACACCTAAGTAAGAAGCAAAGTAAAGGGTACATATAAAAATATGGAACTCGAATAAAATAAATCTAAAGCCAACTATGGGCACACAGTAACACTACTTGTAATAGCATTATCTGAAGCCTCGACCGTTGACCGAGCCGGAGCTGCATAAAGATAGCCCTGATGGCCTCTACCCCCAAGAGCCTATAGAGATGCTTAATACGGTCATCTAGACTATTGAACTTACCAAAAGTCTCCTCGGTGATATGCCACTCTATACCTTGAACCTAAATTGAAATCCACTTAAACCTCCCTCATACTGAATCATTGTCATCGAGCCCTGTTCCAGATGGGTAAATAGAACACGAAGCCTGTCTCTAAGGCTCCTAGGGATAAATTTGTTCATGAATGCTTTAGAAACTCTGACTAAGTCACAGGCGGCGCATCCGCTAGCTTGGTATCCATGAAACTCCACCACCACTTTCTGGCTAGCTTGTCCAACTGATAGGCTGTAAATTTTACGCCTCTAGACTCATGTAATCTCAATGCCTGCAACCTCTCCATACAAGCTATCAAACACTCTTGGGCATCCTCTTATGCTTCCCCTGAATACCTTGGTGGATTCAGTCTCAGAAGATATCCCAGACCCTGTTGATCCTGGATAGGTATGGATCCTTCTGGTTGTGCAACTAGAGCCTCAAAAGCGATGTGTTCTTCTGGGGTCTATACTAGAGAAATTGGGGTTAGTGTTCAGCTCTGTTTAAATTCCCCCAAGTACCACTAATGACTGATCGATAGCTACTTGTATCACAAGTACAATCGCAAAAAATGGTTGGGGCTGTAGGGCAACTGGTGCCACTGGCCGTGGGGGATCTAGGACATCCTTTTTCTACTCAACAGACTCTAGGGGATACACCCTATCAGGGACTGATAGCATAGCCCTGCCTCTACCTAGAGACTAAATTTTACACGGCATATCAACGAAAGACCAAGGCAATCAAATTACAAGGGATAGACAAATAATTGGCAGTACTGTACGAACAAAATGAATAATATGAGGGTTTTCTAAGCATCTTGTAGATTCATGAAAATAAGTCATGGATGTCTCCGCACCCATCAGTAGGACTCTACTAAATGGTAGCTCTGTATAGATGAGACTAGTGAACCTAAAGCTCTGAAACCAAGTTGTCACGATCCGACCTTTTAGGTCATGATGGCACCTATTAGATCCCATCTACAGGCAAGTCAAACCAATACCCACTATAACTGCCCTAAATAACTAATCATCATAGTAACTAGTAAGATACAAAACAAGCCAACAACAACCTACCCTAAAACCTATAAGTCACGTGCACATAGCTTCTATAGACTCAAAACAAATATATATATATATATATATATATATATATATATATATATACATACATAATAAGAATAGAAACCTACACATACAAACTAAGCTAAACAAATACAAGGTCAGTGTCTGAATACAAAATATGTCCCAATGAAATGAACAAGACCGTACAGATCCTAATTACAGCTTGAAACTCACAAAAAGTTTCCTAAAGAGGATACAACGCCCCTAGATAAATGGACATGGCTCATACTTGAACCTGCACTATGAGTAAATATAGAAAAGTAGGGGTGAGTACCGGTAAAAGGCACCTAGTAGGCATCATCTACCGACTGAGTGAAATACAGTAAATATGGTAAGAACAAATGTAATGAAATTTTGCAATGCTAGATCTTTGAACTCGGGTCAAATGATATGCATATTTATAGAACCATGGAACACCAACTGAATGAAAGCAAGAAATGTACAATGATACCCACTGGCAAAATCCGAAGGTCAAGTTTCAACTATGTTAGTGGAACTAGGAGAGCCTAATTGAATAGAACAAGGAGAACCCAATTGAGCAAAACAAAAATAAGACAACTGATCAAAATCAAGAGGGACCAACTGAGGAGAACAAGAGGGACCAACTAGATAGGACCAGGGAGTATACACGAAACTAACTAAAAAACTCGATTGAAATCATATCACAATTATCACACAGTCAAGGTGTAGTGTTGCACATGGGTATAAGGCCCTAAAGTCTATGCCTATACTCTAATTGGGCCCCCATATATCTAGAAGGTACACCCACGTAGAATTAGGGTGTGTATAGGCATAGGGATACGGGGGTTAATAACAAATAACATGAGATCTCAAGCAGTGTAGAACACAGTATCACAGGGGGTCTCGAACCCCTAACCATCACCCAGGGCCTTTAACCCCCTTCCCGGCCTGGCCTCCAACCAGGAAAGTTAGCCAGGGCCAAGTAGTATAACAATTAACTAGGCCTTTAACCTAGGAACAATCAACTAGGACTCTAACCCAGGAACAATCAACTGGCTTCTCACCTAGGAATAATTAACTGGGCTATGAACCTAGGAAATGTCATCCAGGACTAGAACCACAAGAAAGGCCATCAGGACTCAAAACCTTGAATAATCATCTAGGACTCAAATCTAGTTATAGTCCACTGCTCAGTTAGTCTCCCAGAATCCATGTCTCTCAAGTCATACTTTGCGTATATATAACAATACAAGCTCTGAATAATGCTTCTCTAGAGCAGCACTGTCTTAAGCCTAGGCTAAGGCCCAAAGAATATAGATAACTAAAGGCATATCAAGTATCTAGAACAATGATAGTCATCCCTGCTGATAAGCATAATAGGTAATCAGAACAATAATAGAAAAACTAACTGATGAATGTAACAAGTTCCTAGGATGAAACAGGAAGCAATCCAACTGATTAGTGTAACCAATATCCCAACAACAACATATAGTCCAACTAAAATCCTAGGTATAACATACATCTCATAGATACGATCATAACAGTAGAGCCTCATCACATAGTCAGGAGTACAACAAATAATCAATCCCCCAGAATGTAGCATGCCCAATACCGAATAACCTAAATAAGTATACAATAACCAAGTAGATGTATGTATCAATAGAAACAATATAAGATCATGTCTAGCTATTGATAGGTTCATCATAGCCCAAGAAAACTACAAGTATCGAGAATAACCATAGACAATTTAACTGATAGGTATAATAACATCCAGAGCAACAATAAATAGCCTAGCGGATCTCTAGGGCATAACATGCATCCCACCAATAAGAGCATAATTTAATCACCGGAGAATCAATAATACGATACACAAACAGAATCACAACAATAGAATCATAACCGTAGAGTCATAATGTGTAGCCAGGAGTATAACTAGCAACCAACCTCTCAAATACTATATACGACTAGTAGCAGACCACCCACACAGGTAAACAAGAATCCAAATAAGCATACGTATCAATCACGTGGCACAAGTTTACATTTAGCCTTTAATGGGACATAATCATAACATTAAATAACAAGTAACCAGAACCCCACCGAATATAACATAGGTGTTAGTATCAGGAAGCCCAACAAGCTAAATTAGTATTTAAACAGTCAATTGTATCCATACAAGTAGCACTAATACTCATTTACCTTTGTCATGCTCCATCTGTCCTTTACAGTCCTTGTCAGATGCATTTACAACCCAACCAATAATAAAACATGCTAACATAACACATATAACATCTACAATGTCTAGATGATACGCCCAAATTTACACTCCAAATGAAGAGTAAAACAATTGTTGATCAAATATAAAACCCAATAAGAGTTTGGGTAAATCCCATCGGAAATGCGTGAGAATATATCTATTAGTACTTAGTTTCAGATGTAATACCTATTCCCAAAATAAATGTGCATAAAATAAATTGGGGGTTTTGTGATTATGAACTGATTTGGGAAGATATTCTAATAACTAACTAACAGTGACTACTGGATTTCAACAAGTGATTACAAAGTTAGGATTGCGGTCCCCATGACACCCAAATCGATAGTCAAACTTAGGGAATATTATAATCCCGAATTTTACCCTAAATTTGCCTATATTAATAGGTTGTCATGGTTTCCACAATCCTAGTTGTGAATTTAGCCTAGCATACTCAATGTAATCATGTTATGAAAAGATAAGAATTCATGTAAAAGAACTTACGATTAAATCAATAGTGAATCCACGAATTACAATCTTGAAACAATGATAAAAACCCAAGAGTTCAATGAAATTCTCTCAAAAATATATTCTTACATTGAGTTCTCTCTCCAACAGTCAATAATAATAATAAAATAGAATAAAAAAAGTATATATATATATATATACAAGAGAAAACATAATCCATTTTGAAATAGAAAATAGGCTTTGGCATGGCTAAGGGTGGTTACACGGCCTGTGAGGCTCTTCACGGACCGTCACATGGTCCGTGACCCTGTACTTGAGCATATTCCACTGTTGCATCCTCGTCACCTTCATGTCCAACCTCACGGCTCGTGACAGGTCACAATACCCATATAAGGCCACATGTGCTTCCACTCACGTGATTTTTCTAATTTTTAGCGGTGCTCTTCTCCACTCTACATCATGTAGACAACTCCCATCATGGTTTGTATGCACTCCCACGGTATGTGAAACATACCGTGGGACTTGCCTTATGTTCTTTGCCACTTCTTGTAGTTTCCAGGTGCTAAGTATGGGCTAACAGTAGGGCTCATGATCCATTTCACGTCTCACGGATTATGATACCCCATGTGGTCCTTCACTTGAGTATTTTTCCACCTATTTCGATGATCATTGTTCTAATTTGCATTAGTTCCATGACCCCTAACATGGCTCGTCTAGGGCTTCATGGCCCGTGAGATGCACCGTGAGTTATGCCTTTGTGATGCCTTGCTCCGTTCACCCCTGGGCACACTGAAAATACTGAAGTGTGAGGCCACGTATAGCCCCAAGGTCCGTGAAAAGGTTCACGAGTCGTGAGGGATCCCGTGATGCCTCACTTGATCTATTTCTTGCTTTTTTCTTATTCGTAGTACATCATGTCCCCTGGATGGCGCAGCCCACGACCTGTGTAAGGCCACATGATCCATGAGGGTGTCCGTGTGGTCATCATTCAGTTCCTTTTTCTCTCTTTTACTCTCTTTTTCCCCAATCCATACCTTGACCTTATTCCTTCAAAATAACATAAAACAACACATCAAACCCAAAAATAGCTTGAGAACTCACAAAACATACATGTTAAAAGCGTTATAGGAGTCATATTTTCATGACTCATCAACACCCTCAACTTAGAACCATTACTTGTCCTCAAGCAATGACTAAAACAAAATGACATGCTAATACAAACATCTAACCAGAATCATAAAATAACCCCTCAATTATCTCACATATGCCTAAAAAGTAAGCTTACAATGTACTTGCACCTAAACAGACTCACACAAATCAAGTTAAGCATTACACCATATCCAGTTGGCCCACATAAGCTCAAGGAAAAAGAAGAACTAGTTGTATTAGCAACCAACCAGTGCAAGGATAGTTCCCTCACTACAAAGAAGTCTCACAGGCCATATATAAATACAAAACAAAGACTGGACTATAGACGCTTATGCTCACAAAATATTTTTAACTGACCCACAAATACAGACCATATGATTGCCCTTATTTTCACCACTTTGACTCTCAAATGACCTTTTCAGGATCACTTTAGGACTTTTACAACTTGTAACGTAGGCTCGGGCTAGGGTGTGTTACATTTAGGATCACAGTGACTAATATTTCCCTCCAAGACACTACTTTGGCTTAGCCCTTTACTTTCGGCACCTAAACTCTTATTGTCCTTATTCTTTCAACTTTCTTTGTCGTTGGGAGTGATTTCTGTTTTCATTAATTCTTTTTCTATCTTTTCTTTTTTTTGTTTTACTCATGGTCACACCCCTACAATTTTATTATCTCCTTTTCTCACTTGACTCCTTCTATACCTTACTTTTCTGCATATTTCACAATAGCCACCCCCAACTTAGGCTTTTAGCCTGAGTTGATGTGCACAATGTCTTTCAGAGAACTAGGTCCAGTATAAGCCACCCTCAACTTAGGCTTTTGGCCTAGGCTGAGGTTTATAATATCCTTGGAGGGACCAGGGCCAAAGTAAAGATCTGCAAATAGACAAGGAAGGTGAGTTGGGTGATTACAAATAAAAGGTCTATTTAGGCTTAACTTTTGGTTCAAAGGGAACAATTTCATTTGGTTGGTCAATTACAGGCTCAGTGGCTTCATAAAAAAAATGGCCTAAGATCCTATCCTAATCCAATCATTCAATTGTTTTAGTGGGACTAAAAGGGCAAGTTCTAGCTTACAAGTGCATCAATCAAATTGGACAAATAAGCTCACACACACATGGCACATATCCTGCACTATTTAGTACTAACCAACACAGTCACTCTTCATTCCTCAAGATGCAAACTAGACAATGTATATGATGTTTTACAAGGATCACACAAGTCAGACAGGATGGATGCATGTACATAGAAACAGTTTAACGTGTTACACTGGGGCACTTTTGTCACATAATTTGAGGGCAATTATAGACTCCTAAGACTACCTGTATCTGCACATAAATACAACCTAAACATGTCATTTCTACTAGATAGTTCACCTGAGAGAAAAGAAACATGACAATAAAAACTCTCAAGTGGTAGGAATGCCCCACCAAAAAAGAAAAAGCAATGCTCTCAATACACATAGAGCAGAAAATGCAATCACATGGGGGTAGAACATACCTGGGATGCCCTAGGCGTTAGGCTAATCATTAGCGGGGTACGACCTCCCAGCGGGGTCATCTCTATCAAAGTGTAGGCCAGGTCCAAAAGTACTCCCAGAGGCTCCAGCTTTCGCTACCTCGTATGCACATCTTTCCCGCTCTTCTTGCTCTGAAGTAGCCTGCCTTTGGGCTCTTAATGCTTTACATAATTGTTTCCCTTCATCCACCTTGGCATCAAAAGGCAAGTTGTGTCGCTGAGATCGCTTCTTATCCTTCTCCTTTTTTCTAGTGGGCTCATTTGTTGGTGGAGGAACGACCGATGAAGTAGGTGGTATGCCCCAATACTCACCCAGATATGGTGCTATAGTTCGAGTGGTAAAAAGGTTCATCAAAGACTCTGAAGGGGAGGCAGTGCAGGATCATTGTATTAGGTACTTAGCATAGATATCTGCTTCTTCATTTCAATGAACGTGTTCACAATATTGGCTGCCTCCATCCCTGACAGACTGTTGAACCTCTTATTAAAATACCCCTCCAAGCAGTTGACCTGGTTGTGAAGAATAATGATTTGGCTTCGAATGTCAGTCCAGAGAGATTCCACAACTTGGTTCATATGAGTTTGGATGACCTGAGGCATCCGCTCCACAATCTGGTCCACTCTGGCCTAGTCTGTCGCTGATTAGTCACTAGCTTGGCTAGAAATTCATAAGGTACATAGAAGAACCCCTATGGCATAGAAGGCTATGCACTGCTACCCTCGGATTTCTATGATGCCTCACCCATTGGTGGAACACCCATAAACCCCTCGAATGACATTGGGTATTGTGGGGCAGCTTACGGAAAAATAGCTGGACCTCCAAGCTGCTACACTCTGGCCTAGAATTATGGGTCGTTCATATCTTTTATCAGAGAAACTTTGACCACCGCGGATGGAAAAAAATTCTGATCTAGATACCTAGTGGTGGGGACATGGGTTAGCCTGCATAGAACTCTAATTAGACATGGAAATGGAAATGCAGCTTTGTTACTCAGTGCTCTATCTCTCATCTCTATGGAGATGATCCAACTTACATTTACATCTTACCGAGCAATCAGGCATGCTATAAGGGATGCCTAAAACAGTAGGAGTGTATTGTCATTAGATGTGGGTCGCAGTCGGGCTCGCACCACGGATCACCAAAACTTGGTAGGGAATGTAAGGGAGGCTTTGGTAATGGGCATCCTTGGGTCATTGACCTAAGCTGCATCAACACCTTGCAGTACTATCTGCTGAGCAATCCAAGTCACCACAGTTATCCTGGACCCAAGATGAGACATCAAGGCCTCCTCAGAAATCTGCTGAACTCGCACTGCATATAACCCATCTGACAGTACTATGTAGTTCTCTCCGTGTACGAATCTGTTGATAGTATTCTAAAAAATGTCCACTTGAGCACCTTGTACAACAACGTGCTCAAGTGGTTCTAGTTTCATAGTCATATGTCTCCTCAGCTTTTTGGAGCCACCCCCTACAGAGTTTAATAGGTCAGCTGTATAAGATGAGTAGAATTCCTGAATAATAGCAGGCCCATAAAATCTTGGTTTTTGGGCTATCCACCCAAACTGGTGGTAGTCAAAAGTGGCCTTAATATCTAGTACCCCATCTAGTTGGTCATTCACGACCCAGACTTCTGGCATAACAACCCATCGCTGGAAGCCCCTGAGCCTTTAGAGAGCCATTGAGCAAATATTTCCTTAGCTCCCGAGATGGTTCATCGAACTCTCAGAAACAGAATAAATATTTGGGCTGTTTTAATATCTGGAGTCCGAGAGATAACATAATGTATGGCCTCGTCGTCGCTGTCCCAGAGCTCGACTTCGTCAATGCCATCATGTAGCAGGGGGACTTCAGGGGTAGAGACATGACCCTCTTGTTCATATTTTGGGGCAGCCTCGTCCTCCTCTCCGCCTTTATTTGGAACCCCCTCTTCATACTGGGGGCCAAGGCATGATGTGCTACCCGGGCCTGAGTGGTGCGAGGTGAGTGAGGGGAGACATTCCCTGTGTAGCGAACCTCAGACCCTTCAGATGATTCATTACCCGAGCCACTATTTGTCCTGTGACTAGAAAACTCGATTGGAGAATCATGTAGGCATGACACGAGCTCTTCCCTGGGTGGTGTAGACTTTTGACATGGTCCCATGGTTCCTTCAGGTAACAAAGAAAATACACTGTGAGAACTTTTGCACTTATGAAATGACACGCTAACGGGTACTCAGACTTCCCTTAAATGGTAACAAGTGACAATAATCCTTAAGAGTGATGTCACCAAGTCTATCATAGGGAAATTGCACTAAATTAGGGTACAAAATGAAATCACAATCTAACTATGCAAATTATTAACCAAGAACGCAGGACATGCTTGGATGGGACCCTTACATAGATCGTGTAACGTTACACGGGTCGTGAGGTGGTCCATGAAACCTGCCTTGAGGTTACCTCATGATGAAGCCAGCTAGATGGGAATCTACACCGACCGTGAGACGTCACACGAGTCATGTAAGGTGCCAAGGGGGGGGAGGGGGGTACTCAGAATGTTTTCATTAAAGCTCAAGTAATGGCCCATAAAGGGTACCGTGGGGAGCAACCTTGACTAAATCTGATACCCACCACGCGGATCCAGTGGTTTTACATAAAAATTGAGTTCATGGCACCACTCTACACCCATTGCACGTGAAGAACTTATGATTACTACAATAAAACATCAAGCACACCCTAAACTCTCTACAACTCCATGGGAGAACCTTCTAGAAGTCAACAATGGTGGGTTCTCACCACTAACACACCACCTACTCAATCTACCATGCAATTTAATGATTTCCAACTTTAGACCGTCAATTTTAAGCTAGATTAGACTCATGCAACTAAAAACTACACTAGAGGAATAAGATATTCCACTTACTTGGATGGAAAGATGATAGTATGCTAAGGATTGAAGACCCAGACCACAGTTTGCACTACGAATCGTGAGATGAGAGCTTCTCTTTAAGGTAAAGGAGAAAGGATTTGGTAGATTTGAGAGGGTAGGCGTGAGAGGAATGAAAGATGGGTTAAATATGTGTGGCTTTAAGTAGAGGTCAATTTTGACAAGTCAAAAACTGGTCAACCGACACCTCCACGGACAGCCACACGGGTCGTGACACATGACATAGTCCATTTGGGTCGTCTGTTTACCGACACTTGGTTGGTGCATTGGTAGGTGCTTCTCACGGATGGCCTCACGGTCCGTGTCGTATCACACGGTCTATTTGGGTCATTTCTTTGACAATACTTGGATAAATTCAAGTACATACCTGGTAGGTGCACTACACGGGTTATCTCACGGTTTGTGACACGTGACATGATCTGTTTGGTTGTCCATGTGACCAACCTTTGAGTGTAACTTACCCAACTGTTGTCCATGTAGCATAAAAAGAGGCACACGGACCGTTGGATAGTCCGTGTGGTGACACATGGTCCATGTAATGGCACGTCATACCTGTCTTCACCCCTATTTTCCCATTTTGAGCTCCATGTGTATGACGCTCATCGTGAGCACCTTCAGGAGCTTCCTCAATAACACTTACGTGCACCTGCAACTATAAAAACAACAACTAATGACAGCATTAATTAATTTTTATTTTTCATAATACAATGCATGGGTTGCCTCCCATGAAGTGGTTGATTTAACATCGCGGCTCAACACAACTACCTTGACTACTCAGATTTCGTCAAGATGCACTTTCTCCACCAATGAGATTTCAGCGACAACACCCAAATATTTCTTCACCCATTGGCCATTTACCTTAAACCTGTGCCTAGTTTCAGCTTCTAACTCTAGTGCACCATGGGGGAATATCTGAGCAATTTTATACAGGCCAACCCACCTAGACTTAAGCTTACAGGGAAAAAGCCTCAGTCTGGAGTTGTACAACAACACCTTATAACCAACACTGAAGCTACGTGGTACGATGTGCTTGTCATGTTAGAATTTCAACCTGTCCTTGTAGAGTGTGACACTAGCATACGCTTGTAAGTGAAACTCATCTAACTTATTGAGTTGATCAAGTCTCAAATCAATGGATTAACTCCAGTTCATTTTCAACTTTTTTAGAGCCCAAAATGCTTTGTGATCTAACTTCACCGATAGATGACAGGCTTTACCAAACACCAATTGTTATGGTGACATACCAATTGGGGTCTTGTAAGCCATTCGATAGGCCGACAATGCATCATCCAGTTTCCTGGGCCAGTCAGTTTTGGCGGCATTCACAGACTTGGTTAAGATCTCCTTAATCTCTCTATTTGAAACTTTAGCTTGTCCGTTGGTCTGTGGATGGTAGGGTGTGGAAGCCATGTGTTATCATACTTTATACTTTCCCAGCACAACAAGAAAGGTCTTGGTACAAAAGTGAGTTCCCCCATCACTGATGATAGTTCTGGGTATCCCAAATCTGGAAAAGATAATCAGTCTCAGAAATTGGACCACGTTTCTGCTCTCTTTATTTGGCAATGCCATTGCCTCCACCGACTTGGAAATGTAATCCACTGCTACCAAAATGTACCTCATATCATATGAACTTACAAATGGGCCCATAAATTCAATGCCTCAGACTTTTAAATATCTCCACTTAAAGAATGAGTGTCATAGACATCTCCTGACGTCTAGAGATATTATCCTGGCGCTGACATTAATCACAACCCTGTACCAAGTCATGGGTGTCTCTATAAATGGTGGGCCAGTAGTACCCACATTGTAGGATTTTCTTAGCTGTCCTAGCACTACCATGATGGCCCCCCACTAGGGAGGAGTGAAAGGCCTCCAGGATACTCATCATCTCCTCTTCAGGGATGCACCGCTGAATGATCCCATCAGTACATGTGTGGAACAAGAAAGGTTTATCCCAAAGTACCTGCATATATCATGAAGAAATATTTTCTTCTGGTGAAAGGTATGGCCCTCAGGCATAATATCACTCACCAGATAGTTAGCAAAGTCCATAAACCAAGGAATTAAGTCAACAGATATAGCTAATACCTGCTCATCGGGAAATGAATCATTGATGGTCAACCAATCATCGCCTCAGGACTCATTTTCCAACTTGGATAAATGGTCTGTTACCTGATTATCGGTCTCTTTTTTGTCTCGGACTTCGAAGTCAAACTCTTGCAGCAGAAGGACCCACCTAATCAATCTCAACTTGACATCTTTCATAGCCATTAGGTATCTCATAGCTGTATGATTAGTATGCATGATCACTTTTGTGCCCAAAAGGTAGGCCCAAAACTTATCAAATGACTATACCAAAGCCAACATCTCCTGCTCAGTCATAGTGTAATTCCTTTGCGCCTCATTGAGGGTCTTGCTAGCATAGTAGATGGGGTGAAATGCTTCTGGCTCAGTACAACACCCACAACAGTCCACCTGGCATCACACATTACCTCAAACGGGGCTGACCAGTCGGGAGCAACTACCACGAGTGCAGAGATTAAATTTTGCTTTAGGGTCACAAAAGTTTGCTCTAGCTTTCATCAAACTGGAACTTGGCATATTTCTCCAATAGTTTATACAATAGGGTGCAATTTTGGAGAAATCTTTGATAAACTGGTCATAGTAACCCCCGTGTCCCAGTAAACTTCGAATCCCATTTACAGAGATAGGAGGTGGCAATTTCTCGATAACCTCTATCCTCGCCTTGTCCACCTCTATGCTTCTTTCAAAAATCTTATGGCTGAGAACTATCCCTTCCTTGACTATGAAATGACACTTTTCCCAGTTCAAAACCAAGTTTATCTTCTCACAACGACGTAATGCCCTGCTAAGGTTTAGAAGATAATCATCAAAAGAGTCACCCACTACAGAGAAATCATCTATAAATACCTCAAGGGTGTCCTTGATTATGTAAAAAAATATTGACATCATACACCGCTGGAAGGTGGTTGGGGCATTGCCCAACCCAAAAGACATTCACCTGAACGTGAATGTCCCATATGGGCAGGTGAAAGTGGTTTTCTCTTGATCCTCGAGAGCTACAAATATCTTGTTGTAGCCTGAATACCTATCCAGGAAGCAGTACCACCCTCTTCCTTCCAGTCTATCTAACATTTGATCCATGAAGGGCATGGGAAAATGATCCTTCAAAGTCCATTTGTTCAACTTTCAGTAATCCATGTATACTCGCCAGCCGGTGACAGTTCATGATAGAACCAACTCATTCTTGTCATTGGTGACCATCGTCATGCCTCCTTTCTTAGGTACACACTGTACCGGGCTAACCCATCTACTGTTAGAGATTGGGTATATAACCCAGCATCCAACCACTTTATAATCTCCTTCTTTACAACCTCTTGCATGGGCGGATTTAGCCTCCGCCGATGTTCAATGCTAGGCACACAGTTATCTTCCAACTTGATTTTTTATGTGCATATTCCTGGAGGAATCCTAATAATACCTGCAATAGACAAACCAATAGCCCTTTTTGAACTTTTGGAGGACTCCCAACAATGTCATCATCTGGCTCTCCTATAAATTTGCTTCCATAACAAAGAGCAGAGTGTTATAAGTGCCGAAAAAAGCATACCTCAGGTCTTGTGGTAGTTCCTTAAGCTCCAAAGTGGGAGGCTCTTCAACAGATGACTTAGCTGGCGTAGTTGGCCTATTCTGTAAGTCCAAGTCTAATTTTTTTGGAACAAAGGCTCTGGTTCCCCTGCCCTGCAAAGCTTACATAGTGTCCTGGTAGTCATTCACACCATCATCCGAAAAGTTCATGATTACAGTTTCCAACGCTTCTACACTCATCTTTTCCATAATCGGGACCTAAAAAAGATAGGTCTCTTCGATGTTGATGACTAACATTACTGCAATCTCTGTAGGTCTTTTCATGTAATCACACACGTTAAATTTCACCTCCTCAGAGTTTAGTATGAAAGTAAGTTCTCATTGCTCCACATCTACCAATGCCCTACTAGTAGCCAAAAATAGTCTTCCAAGAATGATGGGGACCTCAAAATCTACCTGGCAGTCCAGAATAACAAAGTTCGCTAAAAAGATGAACCTGCCTACCTTGACCAGCACATCACATAATATCCCCACAGATTGCTTTATCGACCTATCTGTTATGAGCAGCAGCATAGTGATGGGTGTGGGAGCTCCTAAGCCCAGCTACTTGAAAACTGCCAGCGACATCAAATTTATGCTGGCACCCAAGTCGCAGAGGGCCCGTGCAAAGTCATAAGCCCCAATAGTGCACGGGATAGTAAAAGCTCTTAGATCTTTCTTTTTCTCGACTAGTGATCTTGTAGCAATAGCTCTACAATAATAGAGATTACCTATTGGCTCAATTGTGATAGTCGACTTCTTGGTCACTAAGTCTTTTATGAACTTAGCATATCCTGACATCTGCTCAAGTGCTTCTACTAAAGGGATGTTTACCGACAGCTCTTTCAGCGTTTACAATAACTTTTGGAACTTGCCATTATCTTTTTTCTGCCTCAACCTCTATGGGAACGGTGGTGGCAACTTAGGAATAACTGGCAAAGGTTGTGCAATTGGTTTGTTAGGGCCCTTAATGGCCTTAGCGTCATCTGGTGCCACCTATGCCTCCTTGACCACCTCATCAGTATGCTTCTCAATGGTACCTGACACCTTGCTATCAAATTTAACTGCACCTGCATCGATGGATAGAGCTGGATCAGTAAGCACCTTACCACTCTATGTGGTTACTGTCATGCAGTGGCCATCATTTTTTGAATTTTGAATCGTGTCGCTAGGAAGGGCCTTGATCTTCCTCTAATTCAATGTGGCTGATAGTTAGCCTATTTGTTGCTCCAACTGCTTAATGGAGGTGGAGTGTGAGTTCACTAACTGATGAATGCTAGTCATCTCACCTCGCATGTCTCTCACCCCGCATTCTGTAGATTCAACCTTGTCAAACATCTTGGTCATCATCTCTTCTAACTTAGAGGTACTACCACCATTGTTCTAATGCTCCCTGTTCATGGGAGGCATATATGCTCCTGTCCGGTCATTCCTGTAATTATCTCTATTCTATCAACTTCTGGTGTCTCTAGCTCCAGATCGATCATAGTAGTTATCACGCTCATAGTTCCGACCTTGGTTCCTAAAGTTGAACGTCTGGAAACCCCCTTGGCTGCTCAGAAGCTTAGCTTTCTCATCAAAATTGAAACTTGCATCATCATACCTGGAAACAACATCAACTGCCTTCACCTTTTCTAATCCTCCACCTAATAGTCTTTTTGTCAGTAAGTCCATCTGGATTTACATATGTGCCATATCCTGGTCCCGTTCCTCTTCTTTCTTCCTCCGTTCTACAGTCATACCAATAATGAACCTTGAACAATCTCCATCTTTGGTATACCATACCCTGCTATTCTTGGTTGCTAGATTTAAGACCACCATGATATCTAAAAATGTCCTTGCCATATATGATCCTCCACAGGTAGCATTGATAATGGGCTTGGTGACAAAGTTGCAGGATCGGTAGAACACTTCTTTCAAGTGCACATCTATAAGGTTATAGTTGGGGCATTGTTTGATGTTTTGTCTAAACCTCTCCCAGGTCTCGTATAAGGCCTCAGTCGGTAGCTGCCTATGAGCCCCAATATCATCTTTTTACTTGAGTTTCGCCGATCCGAGGAAGAATCTCTCTAAGAAGGCTTCTTTTAACTCTCTCCACGTGCGAATGGAATCATATGGAAGCTCATTTAGCCACTTTGTTGCCTCACAATACAGATACAATGGAAACAACCTCAACCGTATGGTCTGCTGACTAACCCCTAGAATTTCTGACAATTGGTAGGTGGACACGAAGTTCATGATGTACTACTGGTTTGCATTCTCATGTGCCTGCCCGGTGAACAAGCCTTTCAATATGAGCATCTGTAGCATAGTGCTAGTGATAGTGAATTTCACACCAGCAGGTAATGGAGCTAGGACGATTGCCCCTACAGCTCCAGCGCCATCATCATCGTCATGCAGGGCACAGGGCTGTTGAGGGGCAGACAATCTAACCCCAGCTTGATGTTGAGGTAGGATAATAGGTGGTACCCCATCACCCTCAAGATCATGTATGTCCAAGCCATCATTGTCCCTATTCTCAATATTTAAGTCCAACTCGTGTTTCCTTTGTTCTTCACGCTCCTGTGCATTCATCCTCCTAATAGATCATTGCAAATCAGGGTCATAAGAAATCAGTATTGCACCCTTACTTCGGGTGGCGTGCATACACTACTTGTCCCCTGTATAAAAGCAAACCAAAAATAAAAAATAAAATCAGGAAATAGAACTACAACTAAAATTAGTAACTAATAGATAATTTCTTCGCTGCACTCCTCGGAAACAGTGCCAAAATTTGATATGCCCAAATTTATACTCTAAATGAAGAGTAAAGCGGTCGTTGATCAAATATAGAACCTAACAAGAGTTGGAGTCGATCCCATAGGAAATAAGTGAGAATATATCTATTAGCACTTAGTTTCAGATGTAATACTTATTCCCAAAATAAATGTGCATAAAATAAATTGGGGGTTTTGTGATTATGAACTAATTTGGGAAGATATTAAAATAACTAGCTAACAATGACTACTGGATTTCAACAAGTAATTACGAAGCTAGGTTGCGGTTCTGATGACACCTAACTCGATAGTCAAACTTAGGGAATATATCTATTCATGATTATGTATACAGAGTTAAACAAGTTGGTTAACACCTAATTGACCTTCCGGTCCTTCTTAGATGTATTTCATTCACCACCTTCTGGTCTCAAAACGTATACTCTTTGCCCCTTGCTATAAACCCCGAAGTGCTCTCACCTTCTGGTCTCAAGCATTTAGACTAGGTTGATAACCCTAAATTCTGTTCTAGATCTCCTTTCCTAATCACTACATCCCTTCCGGACATCTAACGAATACATGCATACCCAAATGTGTCAACTCATTAAGGAAGAAATTAAATTGAATAACACTACAATATACACAACAACCAATCCCGAATTTTACTTTAAATTTGCCTATCTGAATAGGTTATCATGGTTCCCACAACCCTAGTTGTGGGTTTAGCTTAGCATACTCAATGTAATCATGTTATGAAAAGATGAAGAATTCATGAAAAAGAACTTACGATTGAAGGAACAAAGAATCCACGGATTACAATCTCGAAACAATGATGAAAAACCCAAGAGTTCAATAAAATTCTCTCAAAAATAATGTTCTTATGTTGAGTTCTCTCTCCATCAGTCAATAATAATAAAAAATGGAATAAAAAAGTATATATATACAAGAGAAAACCTATTCCAATTTTAAATAGGAAAATAGGCTTCGACATGGCTAAGGGCGGTTACATGGCCCGTGAGGCTCCTCACGAATCGTCACATGGTCTGTGACCCTGTACTTGAGCATATTCCACTGTTGTATTCTCATCACCTTCATGGCCAACCTCACGGCTCGTGATAGGTCACATGACCCATGTAAGGTCACGTGTACTTCCACTTGTGTGATTTTTCTAATTTCCAACGATGCTCTTCTCCACTCTACGTTGTGTAGACAGCTCCCATCACGATCTGTGTGCACTTCCACAGTCCATGAAAGTTACCGTGGTACTTGACTTGTGACCTTCACCACTTCCTATGGTTTCCAGGTGCCAAGTGTAGGCTGACGATAGGGCTCACAGTCCGTTTCATATCTCACAGACCGTGATACCCCATGTAGTCCTTCACTTGAGTGTTTTGCCCAATATTTGGACGACCTTTGTTCCAGCTTGCGTTAGTTCCACGGCCCCTGACAGGACTCATCTAGGGCTTCATGTCCGGTGAGATGCACTGTGGGTTATGCCTTTGCGATGCCTTGCTCCGTTCACCCCTGAGTGCACCGAAAATATTAAAGTGTGAGGCCACAGATGGCCCCACGGTCTGTGAAAGGGTTCACGAGCCGTAAGGACTCTCGTGATGCCTTACTTGATCCATTTCTTGCTTCTTTCCTGTCCATAATGCATCACGTCCCATGGACGGTGCGGCCCACGTCATCGTTCAGTTCCGTTTTCTCTCTTTTACTCTTCTTTTTGTCCCAATCCACAACTTGACCTTATTCCTACAAAATAACATAAAACAACACATCAAACACACAAAATATCTTGAGAACTTACAAAAATTCCATGTTAAAAGCGTTATAAGAGTCGTATTGTCATGACTCATTAGAAGACAATAATCACAGTCCTAAACTAACATATATAGCCTCTAACCTAGTAATTCCCAACAACAAATAGGCACCTAATACATACTTCAACTTAGTCTAGAGGTAAGGAAAGCCTAGCCTACCTGAAGGTGAGTCCATGTGCTCTGGATCAGTCCATGTGAGCTTTACCTTTCCTGATCCCCTTCAAATGTTGATCAACTGTCAAAACATGAACCACAATATAAATACGATTGTTTTCACTATAACATCTTAAGAAATGAGGGAAAATAGGTCAATTGTGACTGAAATGGAAAAAAATGGGGCCTACACTTGAAATCCCAAACTAAATCCCATAAAATAACCTCTACGTCACTCCGAGTCTATAGGAAGAAATTGAGCTCAAAACAATAAGAAACAACCCAAAAATCAAGTGAGATTTCTTATCGAAAAAATATTTACTTACAACAACCTTTTTACCAATTTACTCAAAAATATGATCAAATCAATAGAATCCGAATACACCATAGAGTAAATCTAAAAAAACTAGTACAGTTTAGATCCAAATTTTATTCAATTTCGATAACAAACGATCAAGATATCATAACACGAAGTTTTGGTAATTCACGATAATACATTCAGCAAAAATAGTGATTCTTACCTCAAATGGCATGCCAAAAGCAATTTTCAACATTCAAAAATGTTCTTATCAAAAAAATACACAAGTTAGCCTTTTGAATCACCCAAATCAGATAAAAATTGACCTCAAAATTGAGGTGTGAAGTTGAGAGGAAAACATATATAATTTTCCCGAGGTAAAGCCCTTTACATTCATATGTGTATATATATATAGTGGTGCCACTCTATGGACACTTGGGGGCATCACAATCAGCCGTGTGGCGTAACATGGTGCAGGCACGTCACCCCATTCCTTTTAGCAACCTTCCAATTCCATTTTTTGATATTTCGGACTCGTTTGAATTTTGATTTTTACAAACAAACTATGCAACTCTAATATTTTTGACATTTCAGATCCAATGGCACTGACAAAATTTCCAACGAAGGTCGTTATGATCCAATGTGGGTCCCACTTCCTTATATGCAACTTTTAAAGAAAAGAATTGAGGGGGTCAAACGCATCAAAAAGTCCCCAGTACCAAACGAAGGGTTGTTCTAGACCAAACTCGATGTTCTAGAGTTAACCGTGTAATTAAAATTCTCATCTGAGCACATTTCCTGACGGTGTTGACTAAAGTCAACTATTGATCTATTCTGACGACTAAATTTGTAAAACACGATATAACTGCACCGAACATAGTCTTTTAGCCTAATTTGGCCATTTCAAAGCTGTTGGAATCGTCAGAATTCCACTCCAAGGCCGTTTACTAAGACTCTACTAGAAAACTCATTTTACATTTATAATCTTTCGTTTAACTTGAAAAGTTGCATCCTCAACCGATTCACCCAACAACCAAACTAACAATATCGATACGCCACAAATGACCTGAGGTCACTATGCAAAGACTCACACTGATAAGATATTCACGGAAACACCAAAATGACCTGGAGGGTCATTACAATAGATTGTTAAACATTAAATCCAAAACTTATTCAAAATTTATTACTAAACATTTTATGCAATAAAATTGAATTTCATGTGCTAAAATATTTTTCTTGTATCACACAATTAACAATTCTGAAATTTGAAAGAAAAAATTAAACTTTATACAGAACAATAAAAATTAAATATATATATTTCACTAAACTATGCATCTAATATAAAATAAAATATAGAATAAATAAACAAATCATAACTATCAAGACCTTTTCCTTGCTGGCAATAACTTTTAATATATAGATTAAAACCTCTAAATGTCATGCCACATGCAGTTAAATTTTGATCAATTTTTCTTATCTGAAATAAGACGACCCAACTTTTAAAATATACATTAAAAATATTTAAATGTCATGCCACATGCAGTTAACTTTTCATATTTTTTTTATCTGAAATAAGAGGACCAAAACAATGTCTTTGCAGAATAAGGGAGAAGGTGACAAAAAAAATTCTAACTACAAAAAAAAGTGATATTGACTTGGTCAAATGAAATGTGGATTAGATTAGAGTGATTGCATTTTTTTGGGTATATAATAATATTTTTAAAATTTTGAAAGGTCTCCCCTCCTCTTTTAAATTTCAAATTTTGAAATTTCCCCTCATTATCTTTCATTCTTTCTGTCTCTCTCTCTTTCTCTTTCCAGATTTTTCTCCCTCATGTTCTTCTTCTCTTTCTTCTTTTTTTTTTCTTTCTTTCTTCCTCCATTTTCATTTTTTGTTCTTCTTTATCATCTTTTTTGCCACCATCATTGTGGTTGACGTTCATCATTTTTCCTCGTACTCTTCTTTTTATTTTTTGGTTCTTATTTTTATGAACTATTTTTCTTTGATTTAAAATTTTTGAAGATTCTTTGTAAAAGTTAATGAAGAAAATATGAAAAAATAGCAACTATTGAAGTTTGTTGTAGCAAGTGCTAAAAAAATTAAGTCACTGAAAGAAATTCTATAGATGATCATTTTGTTGCAACAGATGATATTTTATTGCAAGAGATGACTTTTCTGTTGTTGTAACACATGTTGTGGTAAAGGAGATGGTGATGATTATTGCAGCGATTATGGTGATAGTGGAGGAAAAGGAAAGAGTTGTGGTGGTGGTGGAGGAGGGAAAAAAGAAGATTGATGATATTAGAGAAGGAATAGGAGGAAGTGGCGGTGATAGCTACAGAGGAAGAGGTGATAGTGAGGACGGTAGCGATAATGGTGATGATGGAAGAGGAGGAGGAAATTATTATAATGGTGGTGGATAAGGAACAAGAGGAGCTAGTGATAGTAGAAAAGAAGGAGGTGGTGGTGATAGAGGCAGCGACGACGAAAGGGGAGGAGATGGTCACGACAAAAGGGTGGGGAGGGCTGGAATGAGGATGGGAATATAGGGTTTTTGTGTAAGTAATAAAACTTGAGAGGATTTAAAATTAGTGTCATTAGCACTAATCTTAAAATTATCACTTCTAATCAATAATTAAAATGTGTGTCACTTTTGCTTGATTTTGAAACTCTTTTGTCACCCTTAATTAAAATTTGCAGGTCTCTAGTCTCATCACTCTCATCTTCAACATCTCGACAAAGTCAAAATATCAAGTTTCAAGATGATTTTCAGGCATGAGAAATCAAATTTACAACATAGAAATGTTCATAAAATAATTTTCACATGATTTCTACTACAGTTTGCTTCATAGCTTAGTAAAAAAGCATATTAGAAAATTAAAATCCATATTGAAGAATTTGGTAATTCCGAAAAAGAAAATAAGGTAGAAGTTTAATATTTTCTCTGATAACAAATTTGAGATTTATATAGAGCAATAGCATAACAAAAATAAAAGATCAGCATACCTCCAACCATTATCAGCAAAGTTGTCAGAGTTGGTAGTATTCGTTTTCCAATTCTAATGAGCCTTCTAAGCACTCAAACCTCATTTTATATGATAGAGTTTAAAATAACAATTTGTACCTAAAGATCTTTTAAACATATGTATTCTATATGTAGATGTTTTTCATAAAAAAATTTTGCTAGTAGTTTTAAGCAAAATCGACAAAAGTTTTAGGAGGTTATGGGCAAATTGCAGTTACATCACATAAGGTAGGACGGAATAGTGATGCCATGAAAGTTAGAAGTTACAGACCATATGCCAACAATTGTCATGGTATATTGTGTTATTTTCTTAGTCAATAATAATTACTCCCTCAATTCAATATGTTTGTCTTACTTTTCTTTTTGATCTATCTGAAAAAGAATTTTTAGTTTTTTTTGGCAATTTCTTAATTTCAACTTTTCACATGACATAATTTTAAAACCTCAAGATCAAAAGTTCTTTTGGTACATTCTACATATATTTAGTTTAAGACACAACATTCAAGTCTTTTTACATCTTAACTCTGTATCAAGTAAAAATCTAACAAATAAATTGAAATAGCAGGAATACTAATTAATTATATATCTAAAATGAAGAACAAATGAATATTCGAGGAGTAAGGGGCCAAATTTTTTGTTCATGCTATTTGAATTCAATATTATCTTTTGTGGCAACCATACAAATTCGAGATTGAGATCGAGATCAAGCTCAAGGCCTTTGAATTTATTTTATTTACTTCCAAAAAGTGTTGGAAAAAATGAGGACAAGCACAAAAATATATCGTCAAAATAATAGGAGTAAAATGGAAAAAATAATGACACCAAATATTTTACGTGAAAATCTTTTTAAATAAGAAAAGAAATCACGGGCCAAGAAGAACAATTGATATCACTATAGTAAGGAATTTTACACTATGTAGGCACGAGTATAACAATAAAAAAAAAAGACTTCTACACACACAAAAGAAATACCCTCTTTTGATTTTCCACCTTATTAAGATATCGCTCACACTCTATTTTTCTTTACCAACTACTTTTCTTATATAATCTATGGTATACTTTACGGACAAATACTCAAAGTATTTTTTTTATGTGGCTCTTTGTCTTAGTGTGTTTAAAATAAGGAGATGAAGAGATCCTTTTATAGAGAAAGAAGGAGACCAATCGATGTCATTAGTGACATTACAAAATGCAAGGATTCAAACTTTGCAGCATTTTGGTAAGATCTGTTTAAAAATAACAAAAGCTACAGCTTTTGTTGAATATTTCTTCTTGACTTTTATGGAACTATACCCTACAAATCTCCCCCTCCAGATCCATTCTCGAAAAGAGGTATCTCTCTTCTCAAAGAGAGCTCATGCCAACAAATTCTTTGCACAATTCGAACTTGTCCTTTGTCACAACCTTGGTCAACATATCTGTAGGATTCTCATTTGTAGAGATCTTTTCAACCTGCATAGATTTGTCTTCTATCTTTTCTCGAATCCAATGATATCTCATATCTATGTGTTTCGTCCATGCATGGTACATCGAGTTCTTTCTCAAGTATATCGTAATTGACTATCATAATAGACAACATACTCCATATGTTGTAGCCCAACCTCTTGAAGAAACCGTTTAAGACATATCATCTTTTTGCTAGCTTCAGTAGCTACAATATACTCAGCTTCAAATGTAGATAGTGCAATACACTTCTGCAACTTTGATTGCCATAATATAGCTCCCCCTGAAAAAGTAAATAAATATTCAGTAGTGGACTTTCTCTTATCAAGGTCACCTGCCACATCAACATCTGTGTAGCCCTTCAAGATTGGTCTAGAGCCTCCAAAACATAAGCATACATCTGAGCTTCCTCTCAAATGTCTAAGTATCCACTTCACAACTTTCCAATGCTCTTTTCTGGGATTATCAAGAAATCTGCTGACAACACCAACTGTATGAAAAATATCTGGTCTAGTACATACCATTATATATATTAGACTTTTAATGACAGATGAATATGAGATTTTGTCTATACTCTCTTTTTCCTCCCTAGTTATTAGACATATCCTCTTGTTCAACTTCATATGATCAACAAGAGGTGTGCTAACAGGCTTAGCATTCTTCATGTTGAAGCGCTCCAGTACACATTCAATGTACTTGATTTGTGACAAATATATCTTCCTTTCATCTCTGAGACGAGTGATCCTCATGCCCAAAATTTGTTTGGCATGACTCAAGTCTTTCTAGAAAAAGACTTACACAATTCATTTTTTAGATCATCAATTTTGAAAGTATTCTTACCCACGTGTCATCCATATATAGCAATAGGATGAAAAAATTATCATTAGAAAATTTTTGTATAAACACACAATGGTCTGAAGAAGTCTTCTTGTAACCTTTCTCCCCTATGACAGATTCAAACTTCTTGTACCACTGTTTAGGAGCTTGTTTTAAGTCATAGAGGCTCTTTTTGAGTTTGCACACAAAATTTTCTTTACCATTTATTTTGGACGGAATTGTCTAATGAGCCCCTGTACTTATACTCAATTGTATTTTGGACCCTCCTACTTAGCCCTATGTCATCTAAACCCCTCAAACCATATTAAACTCTACCTTTTAAACACAATATTTGACATGGTTGTTGTGTGTGTTGCACAAAAGCGTACAGTTCAATAAAAGCTAATGACTAAGCAACCACGTCAGAAATTAAAATATAAAGAAGGGGCTGAAGGAGATTCCAAGTCATAATTTTCTATCCTGAAATTATTTTATTTATTTTTGTTCATGTTCTTGAAAAGTAAGAATGAAGACCCAAATCATTAAATTTCCCCTCTCTCTCTCTAGATTTTCGAGCCGCCGACCTGCTATGCGAACCTCTTCTCATTCTCATCTCTAGGCTGGATTTGTTTCATTAATTTTCCTGTTAAGCAACCCCATTTACTTCAAGTTTTCTATTTTTCAGTTCAAAGTTCTTGCCAGTGATTTATTATTTGGTTATTTTGGAATTTGGATTTTGTTTTTGAGCTAATTCTAAGTTATGGGGATTTGTTATTTTAGCTCGGTTTGATCAGAACTGGTAGTTGGATATATGAAAGAAAGAAAAGGAAAAAGCAAGATTGACTGGAAGATACCCCAAGAAAAGATTGATATCAAAAAGTTTCTTTCAAGTCACATACTTCAAAACAACATGACTGGAAAAGAAAAGAGAAGAGAAAAATAGAACGAATAAAAAAAAATTAAGAGAGCAGAAAAGCTCGTGAAGAAGGAGAAGTAGAAGAAATTTGTCTAACAATGGTGTTTTGAAAAGAATATTGTGAGGAGGAAGAAGTTGTTTTTAGTACAAGAATCAAGTCTCAGCATATATAGTTGAATAATAGTTGTCAAGAACAACGGCAAAAAAGTAAACAAGTGTTGGTTCTTCTACATAATACATCTTTTTTTTTAAACTCTGTAAGACACACCACTATCACCTGCAACTACTTGGGCCAATGTCCTTGATACCAAAAATTTTCTCCTCTCCCATGGCACACATCACCGACAGAACAAGGTCCTTCCCCAACAAAACTATCTTTGATCTGAGCTAGAAGAGTATTATCAGTTAGGAGCCTCAAGTCATCCTTGGTGTTACCATTTTCAGTCAACAGACTCACAAAACCATCTTCAGAGATATCAATAAGTTGAAAGTTAGTCCTACTCACATGAGGAACATCACAGTTGTAATAAAAAGGAACAATATCCTCAAGCTTCTTTCCAGTGAAAATGTCAATTCTGACAAAGTGACGTTTAGCATAACTGTGCTTTCCTTTCTTGGAAGTCAAAACTTCACCCACCTTGTAGGGATGATTTTTGATGACGATGTAACCATTCTTACGAATAGAACCAGCTTGATGAGGGTACGTCTTTGAAGCTCTAGCATCGGGCTTGGATTCGAAATGGTGCTCTTCGTCCGATATCATTTTTTTATGGTTTACCGTTCGACCGGTGGAGAGGACAAGTTTTTAGAAGAAGAAGATGATGAGGTCTTAAAGACCTAATTTTTACTATTCCTAGTGTTTCACACTCTAAAGCTTTGTGTTTCATACGCTCCTTGCTTTAATTTTCATATAGGATACCATGTCAAAAATTATGTTTAAAAGGTAAAGTTTAATATGGGTTGAGGGGTTTAGATGGAAAAAGGCTAAGTAGGAGAGTCCAAGATATAATTGAGTACAAGTATAGGGGTTCATTAGACCATTTTGCCTTTACTTTAAACCCCTCAGATTTTTCCATATAAATCTCCTCTTCTAGGTTATCGTGAAGAAAAGTCGTCTTCACATTCATCTGCTCAATATCTAAATTAAGACTAGCAACCAAACTAAGGACTGTACGAATGAAGGACATTTTCATGATAGGAGAAAATAATTCATCAAAGTCAATATCCTTTATTTGACCAAATCCCTTAACAATCAATCTAGATTTATATCTAGGCTTCAAGATGTGTTTTTCAATTTTAAATTTGAACACCTACTTATTCTTCAAAGCTCACATGCCCTTAGGCAATTTCACCAACTCATAAGTGTAACAACCCGAAATTTTTTGAAAACTTCTTATGTTTGGTCTTTTATGATGTTATACTAGTCATGGTTGAGTTTTTGTATCCACGGGTTGAGTTTAAGTGGCCGAACGCAAAATAGATCATTTAGTGGCCTAGAGAGGTCATTTGGACAGTGAGCTTTGAGGTAACCTAACTTTTGATGAGGGTTGAACCGTGTGGACTACTACATATCAAATTGAATCTCCTTTAGTTAGCTTCGCAACGCAACTGGTTTCACTCAATTCGAAGTTCGTATGAGAAAGTTATGGCTAAAATAGTGAGACTGCCTGAAATTCAGAAGACATTGGAAATAGGCCCTGAAAATGGCCCAAGTCAAGGACCACAGACCGTGTGAGGGTCCACGTTCCGTGTGGGGGTCTGTTCCATGGTCCAGTGAGGTCAGGAGGGCTAGGACCCACCCCATGAACCAAGTCATGGCTCACGGACCACCCCACGGCCAGTGAGACCTCAAACGGTTCGTGAGGGTGGCCGTCAAGTGGGGCAGAGGGCTGGCCAACTTGTTGGGTTGATTCTTGGGCCAAGTGTGGCTCCACGGACCAGTACACGGTCCGTGTGAATCCACATGATCCGTGAACCCCCTCGTCAAATGGTCCAGAAAGTCCCCCAAAAGTTCGAGCCAAGGAAATGTCTAAGTGTTGGTAGACGGCCACTTGAACGGCCAGTGTCCTGTTAGATTGCCACTGTAGCTCCACCATTTTGCACTGTGTGATAGTTAAATATCCATTTTATTAATGGTATTTTCGTGATTTAATTAATCCCTAGGCCCCTTTTAGGCATCCTAAGGTCCCCTAAACCTTCTTAACCTAACCCTAACTCCTTTTCATCCATTCTAAGCCTCCTCATTACACTTTGAAAAAAATCCTAATTGCTCTTGACCTCCATTGTTAAAGCTTGAAGAAATTTGGGAAGACAACCTTTGATTGCTTGAATCTTCAATTCCTTTGGTTATTGTGAGGTATGTGGGATTTGATTCAAGGATTTTCTTCCATTCTTGAAGACCCAAGAACCCTAACCTTTAATTTTTGATTTTAAGATTTCTTTAAGTTATGGGTTCTTTCAATTTTGAAGTAATTAGTTGATTGGGTCTATGTGCTGTAGATTTTAGGTAATTTAATCATGTTTTAAGCTTGAATTTTATGAATGTTCATGGAAACTCTTGAAGA
>JBCEWC010001817.1:20140-38131 GCA_038996855.1 Solanum aculeatissimum | reverse complement strand
AAGTATATCAAAAGTGCACCAATTCTTGAAACATGGAGGACTATTAGTGCTCCATGTTAAAAAACAAGGATTACTTTAATCCTTAACTCAAAGATAAGAGACAATTTTGATCCTTTTCTCCACATCGAGCATGAATATTTCTTTTAACTGAATTTAAAATGATTAATCTTTTTTTTTTTACAAAATAAAATTATTTCTCAAGTTTACATTTAAAAAAAGAATTGGAATCACAATTTGAAATTTGAAATCTTACTTTTTTTGAGAATTTGAAATTAAAATTTTGTACAAATATCACTTAAAAAAATAAAAATAAATTGATTTCAATTCAAAACTTGAAATTAAGGTCCAAGTCCTGTGGCCAAAAGCCAACTTAATATTGAGGGAAGAAATAAGCAGGATGTTTCATTTGCTTGTGGTTGTCAAGTTGCAAATTAGTTTAAGATAAAAAAGTTTGCGTCAGTTAACTTTTGAAATGACATCATAATATTTGATTTCCTTGGGAATTCGTGGTTGATAATTTTCGAATTCAAGAAAATGTTATCCTCCCGTCGTTAACTTTTACTTGTCATTATTTCATTTATCGAAGTCAAACTATATAAATTTTGACTAATATTTTAAAATGTATTTTTTCATCATATTAATATAAGAAGAATTGCGACTTATAACATTTTTCGTATAATTTTCAACCATCTAAATTTTAAATATTAAACTTAACTACTTCAATTTAACTTTAAAGTTTAATCTAGTTGACATCAAAAAGTGAAAAAGTGAAAAAAAAAGAAAGAAGAATTGAAAGATAGAAAACTAGACACCAATATTGTTAAAATATATATAAGGAATAACTAGAATAAATCCTAATCATCTCCAAATCCAATCAATATAGACACCTAGGTTAATAGAATTCTCTAGAGGAATACTTTCCTCTTGCAGATCTTTAGGCAAAGTTCATAGGCAATAAAGCTAATTAATAGAACTAGCTGGGAGTATATGATTACTTGAGGCTTAATTCATATCTTAAAAATAAGGAACTAAACCTCAGTATACCCTGGCCATGGATAGTTTTCATGTTTTTGTTGGAATTTTTTCCAAAAATTATTTTGGCATAAAATTGTTATAACTTGGCTGTCTTGTTCTAAATAATATCATGGTCGTCGAGCCTAAATCATATCCATAAAGTTAATTTTAAAAAAATTATCCAAATTTTATAAGGAGTCTGTAGTTCTCTTCGGTTACTTGAGGTGGGACATTCCATTCATCAACATCACCTTCTTTTGAGCATCCCTTTTTGACCTTTTTGCTTGACTTGGGTCGAAGAAGTCTAAATGCAAGCTACACTTTCCAATCAACAAGAGAGTACTATACTTGAGATTAAGTACAAGTTAGATATAAAGGAAAGGAACATCTGCAAGAATGTTTGTTATTAGCAGGGTGTGGCCACAGTGAGACAAAAAGATAGAAACGTTAGGTAATTATTTATGTGTACTTGTGTAAGACAGTGTTGATAGAGTTACTTGATACATGAAAATAGTAGGTATATAATAAAATAATATAAAATTAGAGTAACTGATATCTAATAGAATCATCGAGAAATGTAGGCCATTATCAAAATATATAGAAGAAAGAAAAACAAAAAGGAATGGTAGTTTACTAAATGTGACGAGTTGAGATATAAACTTAAAATATATTGCCTTCTTTTTCATTTCTAATAATAGAGTCTTTTAAATTTTACTGTAACAAATTGATTATCTTAATTCATATATATTTTATTCTTTGATAATCGAGTTCAACTATTAAGAGTGTCAAAGGAGCGGATTGGGAGGTCATATTTCATGGACTAATTTTGGACGTATTTTCAAATTACAGCATCTTGAAGGGTCCATGACGTAACAACTGCCTTTTGAATTGTTTTCGAAAGGAATGGAATTAAGAGCCCTTCTCTCTGCTATAAAACTTAAAAAGTACTCCCTCCATGACATACTTTTTATTTTATTCTGCTTAAAAAAAAAGACTTTTTTCTTTTTTTGATAACATTTTAATTTTAATTTTTTTCACGTGACATGTTTAAGGCCATAAGATTAAAGAATATTTTGGTACATTTGACATAACTTTAATTTACAACCACAAAATCAAAAAGTCTTCTTTATTTTCTTAAATTTCGTATCAAGTCAAACTAAATCATTTTTTTTTAAATGGAGAGTTTAGTTTATTTTATTTTTCACCTATCTAATTTTTTATAATTATTATTTAAATCACCATAATATAAATGCCAATATAAAAAAGTTACGTTGTATTATAAATATAGTTAAACTTCTCAGTAACAAAATACTGAGGATGGCCGGTAAAATAACTATATATGTTGATGCTTCTTTTTTCACATGATAAGATTAGAGAATGCAGCTGTATAGCTCCTAACAGAAAAGAACAATCCTTTAGTTACCACTCTTAAGTCAATGAAGTTGGAAAAAGAAAAGAAAAAAAAAACTCCACGAGCATTTGTTTTTGGGCCTGACCCACCAGACTTTTTGTGCCTCCACTTTACAATAAAGCTAAAGCAAGAAATAAAATAAATAAAAGAAGGTATCAATAAGGGGGAAAACAAAATATATACAATAACAAAGAGTCTCAACCCCACAAGTAAGAAATACTACTACTAATACAAAGTAATGTTGCTCACTTGACAATGATATATATTTACAGCCTTTAAGAAAGTTTGGTTTTTTTGGGAAAAAAAAGACAACTATTGATGTGCAGGAGCAAAAAATCATCGGAGAAGGGGAAAAAAGATCTGTTTTTTTTTTATGCGACGATAGAAGAAGAAAGTTTGTGTTGATTGAAGATTGCGATAATCAGTAGTAGCAAATGATGGCTGGAAACCCTACTAATTGGTGGAGCATGATCATGAATGGGAACATGCATCCACAATCTCATGATCAACATATCTCTTCTTCTTCTTCTAATTCTAATTCTTCACATTTTTATGGAGTTCATAATCCAAATCAAGATTTCCCTCGTTCATTAAGCCAACTACTTATGTAAATATAAATCTTTAGTCTCTTTCTCTCTCTATTTTCTTTGTCTTATTTAATTATCTAGCTTGGTTCGTTTTTAAAGCTCGAAGATTCATGATTTATAACTTATGAGTTTTGAGTTTGAAGTTTATTATATGTATATATTCAGTAGATTTCTCAACAAATATATAGGGCATGTTCAGAATTACTGGATTTACCTAACTCATACTTCCCATGCTAGCTCCTACCTGCAAAAATTCGATAACTTTCCTCTTTGGTTGAGCTCATAATTGTCATTTGATAAATTTCTACGAGCCTTCTTTCTATGAACAAAGACAGATACAAGATCTAGATTAATTCTGTTGGTTCAAAATTAGTGTGATTTTTATTAAAGGAATATATATTTTCAAAAAAAATTTCTTTTTTTGCATATACATAATTCGAGCAGAAAGTAATAGGTTCATTTTGCCCTAGCTAAAAGGTCACCTTTGGTCATAAGATTTTGTATTTTGTGTCATAAGTCATGACTAGGTGAAACTTTTTTCCTTTAAATTCTGGAATTTGTCCCTCTGCAGGAGTGGATTATCTGTTGATGAAGAAAAGTTTGGTATTAGTCCTTTTCATGAGGCTGGGAATTCAGAAGACCAAAATTTGAATTGCGTCCATCCAACATCATCAACAACAAATTTTAGGGTTCCTGTTGCTGATGTAAAACCTGAGTTGGCCCAATTGTACGATTATCATCATCATGTCCACAATGAATTTCAAGTGTCCTCATCACTACAAGAAAAAATGGAATTAGCTACGGATCATTTTACGCGACCTCTAATTCATTCTAATTGGTCTCAACAAGATTTACCATCACCAGCTAGCTCTTGTATTACAACTGGTTTAAGTAGCCATAACCTTTTGAATTTCTCCAACAACAAAAGGGAACACAAGCATCAACATCCAGACCATAATTCATCTGAGGTAACTAAAATATTATGAGGGGTAAAAAAGTTGATTTATCCATTTCATCTTACATTTATTATAAGTCAATGGTTTCATCATTAATATTTCAAAAAGGAAAAAGTGATTTATATATAAATGCCAAAACAAGTTCATCATTAGCATTAGGAATTTAATCAATACAAAAAGTAGAGATGATTAGTGATTTTTTTTTTTCACTCTGAAAATTTTGGCTAATAGCATTAATTTTTTTTTTTTTTACTTTATTGACTTCTTTAATTTTATGCATCCATTAAAAGTGTAACAGCACAAGCAGTGGTGGGATAAGTAAGAAGGCTAGGGTTCAACACTCTTCAGCTCAACCATCTCTAAAGGTAATTTTCTATCTAATTTTTTTACACCAAAAACTTTAATTTCACTGAAAAATATGGAATTACTACTTAGAAAATAAAAGTCCTTAATTAACAGAATTCTGTTTCTTTTAATTTCAGGTAAGAAAGGAGAAGCTAGGAGATAGAATAACATCACTTCACCAACTAGTTTCTCCATTTGGAAAGGTAAAGTAACTAGCTAGCTTGTAATTTCTTACACATAGAATGTGTAAAAAAAAATTCACATCATCAGATTAAGTTGACTTCTCTAGGGGAATCTTAGTAGCTCAGTTGGTTGGCTACCTGAACTTCTACCTTATTGTTAAAAGTTCGATTCTCCATATTGTAATCCCCTCCCCATTTCCCCTTCCCCTACCCCCAATTTTTTAAAAAAAAGTTGACTTCTATAGATTAAGTAATATAGACAATCAACTTTAAAATGGGAATTGAAACACTGCCTAGACTCGTAAAAGCTAGAACGAGTCCAGAATCAAAAAGGCAACGTACACAGATACCGAAAACAACTATGGTATCAAAATTCAATGCAGGTAAGTTAAATCGAAGTACTATATATCCCATACAAATTAACCTTCTTCCCATGCTGGTATGGCAGTGCTGAAAAGAATAACAAGATTGAAATAGTATTACAATAGACTAATTAATTTATTTACAAAGTATATGACACATTAATTTTAGATTCCCTTTTGCTTTATAGTGATCTTACCCATCAATGCCTGTCTAAATTAAAGTATTTTTTTTCAACACAAAAAGGAAGAAAAAGAGAAAAAGAAGAATATATGGCTTTAATTTGTGTTGGTGAATGAGACAGACATGTCATGTTTCTCTTTTGCAGACTGATACAGCCTCCGTCCTGTCAGAAGCTATTGGCTACATCAGATTCCTCCAGACTCAAATTCAGGTCTTTTTTTTTCTTCTCATCTATTTTTCATAAGCATGCTCTGCCTTTCAAACTTCCAACCACACTAATTTAACTTATCTGTGTCACCATATATAACGTCTAAATATTCGTTCATTTTTACTAACATTTTAAGATGTATTTTTTCTTTATATTTATATGAACTTTTCATATAGTTTTTGAATGTTCAATTTTTTATTTTAAAGCATTGAATTAATATAATCTAATTTAACTTTGAAAATCAATCACATCAACTCTTGATGAAAAATGCAATATGATAACTAAAAAGAAACAGAGGGAATATTATTCATCTTATTTTTTAGATTACTAATCTCACTTACGAACTAATATCCACTGATATTATACAACCCCCTCCATACTTTTTTAGTTGTTAGGTTGCATTTTTTGATAATTAATTTGACGAAACTTCAAAGTTAAATTAAATTACATTAATATGATGTTTTAAAATAAAATAAAATAATATTTAAAAACTATACGAAAAGTACTAGAAGTTGTATGTTTTTTCATATCAATATTATTAAAAAATATATTTTAAAATGTTTGTCAAAATTTAAACTGATTGACTCTCAAAAGAAAAATTATGACAACTACTCCCTCTGTCTATCTTTACTTGACCCCTATTGACTTGGTACAGAGATTAAGAAATAGTAAATGATAGGGGTAATTTTATCAAATCACCCTTTGAATATAATTAATATAATGTATTGAAAAATGTAATAGGGAAATAACTATAATTAATGAGAAGGGTAAATTAGGAACTAAGTGTAAAATTATCTCTTGATTTCGTAAACTGGACAAGTATTATTGGATATCCTAAAATAGTAGAGGACCAAGTAAAGATGGACGGAGGGAGTAAAAAGAAGAAAGAGTACGACGGATGGAGTAACTATACTAAAATTATGACAACGAAAAGTACTAAAATATTTTTTCAAAAGTCTTCCTTGTTTGCTTAAATAATGTGTCAAGTCAAATGATGTCACACAAACTCAGTAATTATATACCTTATCACTCTCTCTATTTTTACATGCATATAAGTTAAAAGTTATCTCTATTTGAGAAGCCCTTTTTCAATTAATGTAGTAAATTAATTCTTTATGTATTTTTTTTGTGTGGTGCACCTAATATATGCAGGCATTAAGCTCTCCATACTTGGGCAATGCATCAGGAAGCATGGGTCACATTCCCCAACAATCACTAAATGTAAGCATTTTATTTTCACATTTTCCAATGCACGACCAAGATTCCTCATCAGTCTCTCATTATACACGTGCGACTGACTAATCATGTGTGATTAACTCGTTAATTATGAAGATTAATATTCTTCTTTTTTCTTGAATTCATGAAAATAATTATTTACTGCCTAAATAGAGCTTCATATACAATTGCCTACTTTATTGGATCCCTCACGAGTACACCAAAAGCTAGCTATGGGAGACTTTACATTTGTAAAGCATCAGTTATCAAAGTGTTCCGTTCATAAAAGTGACCCGCCTAAAGGTGAAATGATCTTCTCAACAATAATTCGATTTCATCAACTACACATGAGTTTGTTAAAAATTTAAAAAAACTCCATGATCCGTTTTATGTTACCTAGTTTAACTGAGCATAAAGTTTACGAATATAAAAAATACGAGGGTGTTTGAATAGACTTACTTTTAGATATTTTTGGCTTGAGATGTTTGGCAAGGACAAAAAAGGCTTATCCACACATGCACCCCTACATCTAATTTTTGTGGTCTTAAATTAGAAGTGTAACATAACAAAAATATCCTTTAAATTGTGGTTCAATCATGATGTCATTCCTATAAGGGAGTATCGTTAAGTGTAAAAATGAAAATGTTAAAGTTAAAAATTTAGTAAATATATCATTATCAATTTTTTTTTAAAACAGACTAGAACAGAAACAGACATAGCAGCTTAATAGTCGAGAAAGGGCCCGGGCTAAAGTTTTAAATTCCAATCCAGTACTTTCTTGTCCTGTAGATACTGATTTGAATTCTAATTCCTTTTCATCTAGTTTTTGGATGGTAATTTTCTGAAAAGGAGGCCAGCATATAATAAGCAGGTATGGTATAATTCTTTTTAATGCATGCATGCGCCATTACTTGCGACACAATTAGCAAATAAATTAAGGTATATACACCGAAAGTGTAATATACTTTACACTATTTATCAGTATAATTTAACTCGTTATAGTAGGTTACATATCAATATATGCTATGAAATTGAGTTGCCTCTTATTATAATCTTTTAAGCCTTAAGTGACTTGATTTTGCAAATATCTTTTTTATAGGATTCTCAGCACAAACCGATGGATTTAAGGAGTAGAGGGTTGTGCTTGGTTCCTATTTCTTGCATGGCAAATATCGGAAGCGACACTGGCGCCGATTATTGGGCTCCAGCTCTTGGCGGAGGATTTTGATATTACGAGTATTGTTTACTCCACTTGGATTTAAGTTATATACACTGACAACGTGAAAATGTTGGGGACAAGAAGGAACTGATGACGATAAGACGGTTAGGAGCCTCTGCAGTGCCCTAATGGAATGAATGATATAACATCACAAGCAGTCATTCTCAGTATGAAAGTCAGAGCTGACTGTTTGTGATGCTATTTTGCATTTGAAATCAGGTCAAGGATAAAGTGGAATTTTCCATTGTACAATATTGTCCTATTTTCTTGAATTTCATGAATAACCATACTACCCTACAAGGTAGTTCATAAGTGTTGTATATGTAACTTGGAAATCCATAGCTACAATCAACATATCCTTTCACTTTATCTTTCTTGCAGAATCTTCTTTTTTTTTTTAATTTGGGGTAGGGGAAGGGAAAATAGGGAGGGGAATTACAATGTCGAGAATCGAACCCTCATCAGTGGGAGTTCAGATAGTCAACCAACTGAACTACTAAGATTCTCCTTTGCTTGTAACATCTTTAAATCCGTTTCCTTTTTTTTTTATGATCGAGAAATATGTGTGACAATCCTTAGAATCAACTGCAACTTTAGTTCTACTAAACATATAATTAAGCGTTTGACTTCAGGTTAAAAACATAATTCACTTTTAGTCAAAATAAAACGTATCATCTCTCAAATACCCACAAGTGGATAATAGTTGTGATGAAAATAATGAGACTATGAGTGTGTTCGGTATGGAGCAAAATATTTTCTGAGAAATATTCTTTAATTTTATTATTTTTCTCTAATACAAGAAGAATGATTTACCTCTAAAAACATCTTTCCTGTACGAACACATCCTTTGAAGTAATGCTTGGTAGTTCACCATAATTTCCATTCTTCCTAAGTGTTAAACCCCTAATAAGTTCTCAGAAAACTTCAATTTTGAAAAGAGTGATACATTGTTATACATTTCTGATAAATCTAATACTTCCTTTTACCCACACTCTTTCTTTTTAATCTGTTCAAAATGATTGTCACCTTATTATTATAAAATAATTTAATTTCAAAATTCTCCTTACACCCTTAATGAAATGATTTATAACCACACAAATATATAATAATTATTTTAGATCATAAGATTTAAAAGTCCTTTTTTTTCTTAAAAGTCAAACGATGACGCATAAAATAGAACGAAAGTAGTGTATATCTGCCAGAATGACAAATAGATACGTGAAGGGGCGAGGTCGATATGTGACTAGTTAGGTGGGCAACCATAAGTAGGGGAGATGATCCATCGATTCACATTAGAAATCACCTATGCAAATATAACTAAAATCTTAAACTGTACTCCCTCTATTCATATTTACTTGACCCCTATTGACGTGACACAGGGATTAAGAAGAAGTAGTAAATGATAGAAGTAATTTTACCAAATTACCCTTTGAATATAATTAATACAATGTATTGAAAAATGTAATAGGAAAATAACTATATTTAATGACAAGGATAAATTAATAAACAAGACAAATATTGTTGGACATACTAAAATAGTATAGGGGTCAAGTAAAGATGGACGGAAGAAGTATATAAAACTATATCAAATTAAACAAAAGTCATTTTTATTCTCAGAGCTGAAGTATATGAAGAATGATAATAAATTTCTCTATTCCTTTCTTTATATCTTTATTTTTATACGTATATTTAATTTGAGTTGGACACCAAAATATATATATATATATATACGTTTACTTACTGCTAATTCATTGGTTAATTCCACCTTCGGTTACGAGTTGAATGTTAACAATTCATGAAATGGAATGATGAATGTCAAATTTGGATTAGATCAATGCATAGTACAGAATCATTTAATTAAATTAAATCACACACTAATTAATCGACATGAAATTGACAGTAATTTCTTTTTAATACTAATTTATATATTGTGGGGGCGGCAGAATTAAGGATCTATCCTCGACTAATGAACTTTCTAATTGCCTAGGTCATTCCACTTTCGTTTTCCACTACCAAAAGGCAAACAATTTTAAAATAAAGAAACTATTATTAGTTCTTCTCTATCCAATAATTTCTATATGAAATTTCAATAAAATACACATTATATGACACGATGATAGGAAACTATTTAATTCTTAATTTTATACTTTTATAAAAGTTGACAGTAAATTAAGATTCGTGCTATAGGATATCTGTACTTGTGTGTTAATGGCAATGTTAGAAAGTCAAGAAGCAATTATGCACTCATTATTTAATGCCAATAGTGTCTTGGGACATCCAAAAAGTGAAATGTTGGTGAAAGATTTCGGGCTTTGACAATATTATTATTCAAGATGATTAACAAACAACGAAAAACTGTATGATATTAAAGATGGTTCAATATAATCATCAATTCATGATCAAGCCAAAACATATTATTTTTTTAAATAAAGATAAAGGTTGTAGCATTATATTGTCTACTTGTGCTTTTGTAAAACAACTAACAATATATTTGAAATCTTTTTCAAAGCCAGATAGTGATAGTTTGAAATGGAAAGTAGCTGAAAGTGGATTCAAGATTTGAAATTTATGAATTTTTATAGTAATATAAAATAATAATTGAACTTATTATTAAATATTTTTTAATATTTAATAAGTATATACTTTAAAAAAAATATTATTTGATTCATGTGAATGTACGATATATAACACATTATGAACCCGCCCTTGTTGTTGTGGCCAATTTCAATTTCCCTTAGCAATTTATAATTTGGTGCCTATACCTGTCCCTGTCCATTCCCCCAACCTTCTATTTTTATTAGTATGTAAGTGGCTAGGCGGCTGAACGTTTCACTTTTTAGTTCACAATGAATGAAACGGGCTGGAATGCCTGTATGCCTACTCTATGCAGCTATATTTATATACAGCAAGAGCACAAAACGACATGCTGAAAATAGTGAGTTACCATGTTGAGAAACTAGGCCAGGAAATTAACTTCCAAATCGCTGTTGGTTACAAGTTTCATCAATAATACCTGAAGGATGGAGATATTAGAAGTGCAATCTTGATATAAATAACGAATAATTTTATAAAAATATGGTTTTCTATATTCAGTCAATTTATGGATGGTGATATTGATCATTAAATTAAGCTACGATAATGGCTTATCAAAATATCCAGCAAGTTCTGATTAGAGTATTGAATTCTCTTAATCTCTCATCAAATTATGCCTAGAAGACATTAGATTTTGAAACTTATAAAAGTTTTTTTCTTAAAAAAAGAATAATAATAATCTAACTAAAACATATTCTTAATTTTAATGATAACATTTATATAATAGATCCCAACAAGTATTGAATTGAGAGGAGTACTTCTAATTCTTCTACCTTTTTATGGTACTATATATATCAAACAACATATATTCATTCTAACTTTATTCTTTATTTGTTTGTTTTTTTGTGGTATAATGATGATAATGGACCTGCCTATTGTCAGCCAGTAGCTGGAAACCCAATTATACAACTATCTGAAAAGATTAGAAGGAAAGAAACGTGATTTAGAATATAAAAAAAACAGCAATGTTATATCCAACAAACAATTATGTCCTTGCTTTCTAAAGTTGCAAAGAATGTAATATTCCCATCGTCTTTTTTAGTTGTCATAGTTTGTTTTACTGAATTTTTAAGATGTACTTTTTTTAATCATATTAATATGAAAAAAATTATAATTTATAATAGTATTTTCTGTATAGTTTTTAAATATCTAAATTTTTATTTCAAAATGTTGAATCAATATAATCTAATTTAGTTTCAAAAATTAATCAAATTTTCTCTCGAAAAGTGCAACATAACAATTAAAAAAAATGAAGGGTGTATCAGGTTTTAGGATGCTAATAAATGCTCCAGATTTCTAGGTTAATTTCACTTATTAAGATAGGTTAATTTATAAAATTTGAAGTTAATGAAACATATCTAAACCATGATCCGACTAATTCTATGTTTGACTGTATTACTAATCTACCAAATAGAGTTTTCAACCCCTTATTACTTTGTGATACTTAAAAAAAATAAATACGAAACATAATAACATATTTATATCTAAAATAAAATAAAATATCACTACACATTGTAGAAACGGATGTTAATAGGGCTAGTTATGGAAGTTTCCCTTTTTCTTGGGGGAACTTTCGTAAATAAATAGCTTAGTCCTTAAATTTAATAGGTCAAAATAGCTAGTTTAGGTAATTACATTTCGTAATTGTAGCTATAACAGTTGTTTGTATAATTTATACAACCGTTTGTATAATTCGCGAGTGAGTTTGTGTAATTTGTGGGTATGTTTGTATAATGAATTTTTTTTTGTATAGACTCGAAATAATGAATTTATACAAATACAAACATCTGAACTTTAACACAGTTATACAAATTATATTATACTCCCTCTGTTTCAAATTAAGTGAATAGTTGGGTCATATCACATATATTAAGAAAAAGAAATAAGGACAAACTTTAATCATGTTTTCCATGTTTACCCTTTTCAAACTTCAAACACTCATTTAATACATCTTGGAAATCAACTTAAAAAACACAATTAATGAAGTGCAAAATTGGAAAAAAATTCCAACATATCGCTTGAAAAGTGAACAATTAACTTATTTTCAAAAATTCACTTAATTTGAAACAGAGAGAGTACAAAATTATACAAACGAGCGAATTATACAAACTCAAATTATAATTAGTGTTAAATATTAGTGACGAATTATAAATTAACTAAACTATAAGTATCTTAACCAATTAACTGGTATGTATCTTTCTTTCCATCCATTCTAAACACACAAATGTTAAGAAATGACAATGTTGAAGACGCAAAATAAGGTAAAAGAAGGCCGACAAGAGAAATATGACGGCCCAAGTTAGGGGCCCAACTAGTTTCACAATAACTTAGAACTTTCGTATTTCAGTTCCTAATAGGAAAAATTACGTCGATAAACAAATATATATTAGTTAATTAATTAACATAGCTATATTTTGAATTAATTATGGTTTGTGGCAAATATCTAGCTGTAATTACAATTTGAATTTTGTATAATTCGCGCGATTTATACGAACGTTGTGCGCAATTATGTAAAAGTTGTGCGCAAATCAAACTGTGTAGCAAAATATACAAACATTGTGAATTGTATATCGAATTGTACAAAATGTTGTGTACGAATTGCTATCAAAATATACAAACGCTATAAGAAATTTGCGAATTGTATAGCCAATTATACAAACATATACAAATGTTGCACGACTTATACAAACGCTGCTATAACTATAGTTGCGAAATGTAATTACCCAAACTATAGTTATGGAGCATAATTAAGGTATTTTTGAGTTGCTATATGTGAAAATTCCTCTTCTTAATAATAAATAAGATTGAAGAACTAGCCTAAACAGTTATCCACCCTACAATTAAATTTAAAATAGCCGCGTATGTATAATCAGTGTATAATATTTACATAACACGTATAATCAGTATGTATCGGCTAAAAAAAAATAAACAGTAAATCTGTACAACTATTTATATAAAGATAAGATTAGGCATGAAATTAACCCAGCTCATCGAATAGATGCCAAATCTTCATTAGTCTATTGAAAACTCAATTTTCATATTAATGGAATGGAAGTATGGATCAAATATTATGTTTTGATAGTCATATTATTTGGAACAAAATGTGTTCACATAGAGCAAAATGATTATAGAGGATTCTTATTATCGATTATAATTAGTTTGGGATTATAATTGCTTCGAGTAAAACAGTAATCTAAATCAACAATTTACACAACCAACAAGACGGTTTGAGTTTTAAGGATACAATTTCAAACATGAACAGAATCTGGTTGGTGATAAAAAATTACTTAAACACACTACAACCTCAAATCAAACAAATAATGAGTCGTAAATTTGAATTTTACTTTGACATAGATTGTACTTGAGGAGCTTGATTCACTTGTTGGTTTCCATAGTGTTGCTGAGCAACTATACCATTCCATCCTGCACAACATTTATTAGAACAAAGTTAAGATTGTGAATTAGAGTTTCATCGCCATCTATCAGTTTAAACTTTTAGATGAACGGGACAATATACCTAGAGCGGGATCAAGTCCCCTGTTCTGAAGCTCTCTGAATTCTTGACAAAGAGAGCAACATGGACAGAACATGTGAGAAATTATGTCTGAATAAGGAGCTTCTACTAGATTATATCTCTGTCTCAATTGGGTTCTATACTTTGAGCCCATGATCCACTGAGAGCAAAGAGCAGGCATCATCAGCATGTATATGAAAGTCCCTAAAGGGCATGCTGCATTAATCACAATAAAAAAAATCAACTTTATATTAGTTCATAGCACAAAGCTCACAACCATATGCGCAGTTTATTCTAAGAGTTTAACTTCTGTATACTGACAATAATGAAAAGTAACGCGGAATGACTTGGCAACTTACTCATTTGCCCTGCATCAAGGACTTCTGCTATTTGTCCAAATGTTACACAAGGTAAGAACGCTGTCATAACAGCTGCACAAACAAGAATGTTCTTTTAGAAGCGGATCAAGGATTTTAAGTCAGTAAATGTTTGTCCTGACATCTTCACAGACAATAATTTTCATTTAGAGGCACATTAAGGATTTGAAGTCAGTAAATGTGAAGATGTTGGGATTCCAACACCTCCCAAACATGAATAAAACCAAGAATTTAGATGAATTTGACTTCGATACTATGATAAAACAATGAATATGGGCCTAACTCAATTTCAAAGCTAGCTCAAGAGGTGATGATTGTCTAATATCATATAAGGAGATCAATCACCTCATCCCACACCGATGTGAAACTCTAACACCTCACACTCCCATGACTAGACATCTTAAGTGTGAGCAATATGACATGGAGAACAAACATCAGGTAAACTAAGAATTAGGATGGATCTATCTTTGATACCATGAAAAATAAATCGACATTCGTCCTCACTCAACCTCAGAAGTTACCTCAATAGATGAGGATTTCCCTAAAACATTTAAGAAGAGAACAAGTAACCCATCTCACACCAATTTGGGACTCTTAACAATGATAGTAACACATAAGTAGTTGATACCAAAATAAACTATTGGCAGGGAAAAGAAGAAAAAACTTTATTCACCATTAGTTTGGTCCAGATGACAATCAAATAAGCCAGTACTCCAAGGAGCTCCAATTGGTAAGTGTGATGGTGACTGATATACAGCTTGTACTCCTTGGAACTGCTGAGGTTGTGAGGCAGCTGGTTCTGTACCACTCTCTGGCTGAGGAGTTTCTCCTTCATTATTTGCTCCAACTCTTCCCATTGTATCCAAAAAAAATTCAACTACCCCTTAGTGTAGGATGAAGAAATATCAATGAGCTCTTTCATACATATATGCAGGTAAAAGGTTTTTGTATGACATGTACAGAGTGGATGGCGTCTTTGATTTAGAAAAAAGACAATCAATCAGAGATTATTCAGATTAGCTGTGGTCAAACGCGTCTGCTTTTCAAGTTATACAATTTTTTAAGAGTATAATCAATATCACAGAAATGGACAAAATTAAAGGGGTAAAATAGAAAATGAATTTTCAAATCAATAGTCAAGTTATTGGAAGTTTCCAAGACCATTTTATTCCAAGGTGGCTATGATTTCATATGCCACTAGGCAAGTTTGGTAGCTAGTTACATCTTGGGAGGAGGATTAGTATAACGTCCCTTTTCAATATTGTTTGTTTGATTTGCATTTTCCTTGCAGATATTTAACTAGATTCCTTTGAATTGTTGCACGTCAGCCAACGGTCATTCGAAAACATCTCTATCTTCATCAGATAGACTTGTGAAATTACAGAGAGCATGTTGTTGCTATTATTATTTAGATTATTTTTGTCTCTGATTTCATTCTTCGAATATTCTCAACAAAGTCAATCTTTATCCCTATACTAGGAAACTGCCCAAGGTCATTCATAGGACTAGCTGTTAATTTTGAAAATGAACAAAAAGATAAGGACACTCTGGAAGGTAGTTATTCAAAGTCAACTTGCGGTATATAGAAGAGACGTGTAGTGCATTAATACAGCTGATTGAATAAATAATGTTCATACTATTTAGCCACTATTTCATATAACAAGACAGGCTTATAGCATCATTATATGACAGTAAAGTCAACATATGACTAGATTGTACATGTTTTGCGTTATGGCATGAATACCAAACTGTATCTTGCATACATGATACAACCAAAAAATAACACCCTACCCAACTAATGTTCGCCTAGATTATATACAAATGCTCGAAACAATAATTTCTGCCTAACGAAAATATATTAAAAGATTACTTAGTTTCCATGAAATACAGTTTCATTTGTATTAAACACACTTTAAAGAATTAGAGTAGATCATTCTATTGAGAAAGTATGGGGTGATCCTCATAGTTGACAGTTTGGCTTTTTAACAACCAGCTGGAAATTATAGTAAAATAACAGAATCCCTGCTGAAGATAAATATGGAAATATCTCAGCTGCATTAATCAATTGTGTATTACAATACTACCAACATTTCTTGTTACAGCCAGCAGCTACCAGCCTACCAGTATCTTGCTAATTCAAAATCTGTAGTATTATTTCCGTAAGGAATGTTCAGATCATCCTTTCTGTGCCATGCTAATTACAAAAATCAGGTCAAGGCAAAAATTAAAAGAACGGCTATACAAAAATAGCATCAATAGGTGCTCTGTAGTATATATGTGATCGACTACTGGCTGAGACAGATGCAGTTTCATGCTCCCACAGGCAATAGTCACTGACCAGTGGAGTGGGCAGAATAGCAGCAAAAATAAGCAGAGTGACAGATGCAGTTTCTTGATTGTTCGACGTTGCTGCCTTTCCTGCCTATGAACACACTCCAAAATTGCACAAATCAAGAAATGGCTGGTAGCAAAGAATTTGGATGTTCAATCATTAGGACCTAAACATTTTTCAATCTGAACTTAATATAGAGTATGATCTAGTAATCAACTAATGAGACGGAAGAAGGGCAAACTCAATCTCCTGTAATGTTTTTCCTTTTGTTTCCACCACATTCTTTTTCACAAAGCCCACTGCCAACAAGCAGAAACTGGCAAAGATTGCATACACAATTTGTGGTCCAAGATGCTCAAGCATTGGCAGAAACAGAAGGCCGACTAAAAAATTTATGACCTGTTAAAGAGCAAAAGATTCTATGAGAATACATTGGGAAAGAAAAGATGAAAAAATAAAGCATCAACCTAACAAAATCTATGTTGTTTTCTTGAGATTTCAGATAGCACAGAAGCTATGACAACAACAATTATAATAAGAAGGCACGTGCCAAGAACACTTCATAATTTATTACTGCTGTAGCTGACCGGTGCTAAACTATAATGTGAATGAGGACATAGTAGTACACACTGATCTCTTTTCATTTTCCTTTTGGAGAGGTAAAAGATGATCTCATACCAGTTTGTATTCAGAAGTGTAAATAGTTACCAGATCTCCCTTAAATGATGTCAAAACTCAAAAGTCTTCCAGGCAGAATTTTATACACTAAACACTTTGACCATCCAACACCTTGTGAAAGAATCAAAGGGATGGTCATGTGCAAAGATTAGATTCTTATTTAAAGTTAAGAATACAAAATAATACTGCATTAGAAGTTTTGGTATGAATTAAGATACCTCTAGATTCCCCCATCACTTTAAATGGTTCATTTTTCTGGTTTTTGGCATTTAACAGTTTTTCTTTTTTGGGGGGGAGGGGAGAGTTAGAACTTGGAGATACTTTTGTGATGCAATTCGCAAGACATCGCTACTGTTATCACTTAAGTAGATTCTGCAGACAGAACAGCTCTCTTCCTCGTGATGGATAATAATTTTTTTTGATATCCGACGGTTGACGTTGCACAGTACTCAAACCCGTTATTTAATGGTGGATGAATACACCTGTACATCATATTTGACTTACACCCAATAGCAGGATTTCATTTCAGCAGCGACTCATTGTGTCAAATGACTGGGCATCTAGAACATGTAGTATCCAATGGGAGATGCATTTCTATTAAATGTGTAATTCCAAGCTACTGCTAGAAATAATAAGGGAATAAACATCTTCCCTGGCCAACTAATATTGTGCATCAACCCCCAAACTAGTTAAGAGTTGGCCATATAAATCCTCAAAATCCATTTCCCATTTTGCTCTGTTTGGACCCGTTTCATCCCAGTATTCAATATGTGGAGGGGGGGGGGGGGGGGGGGGGGGGGGGGGGGGGGGGGGGGGGG
>JBCEWC010001817.1:0-20130 GCA_038996855.1 Solanum aculeatissimum | reverse complement strand
CCCCCCCCCCCCCCCCCCCCCCCCCCCCCAAAAAAAAAAAAAAAACAGCAAAAGAAAGACCAAAAAAAGAATCTGATATGGAGAAATTATTAAGATTGACTGGTCAAAATTCAATATGATGTGTCATATACCGATCAAAGTTCTCAGACACGAAAGTACTTAAGATCCTTCCCTGTTTGATATTCTTCATCCAAGGACAAAGCAAAGAGAATAATTTGCAAAAAGAAACAAAAAACAAAAATATCAAGAACAGGATAAAAGTACCCAATGTGCAGCCATGCATAAAGCCATCGCCTTTGCCCTAATCCGGCCAGGGAAAATCTCTGACAGCAGGAGGCTAGGGACTGGACCAGCACCCAAAGAAAATGCCAACACATACCTAACATAAATATTTTCCCATTATTGAAAGAAAACAACCACCCTTTACTTTTGAGCATTTGTAGTTACCTTCTTAATAGTCAGTAAAGCAACTTATAGCATAAATTGTCTCATCATTATTTGTTTAACCAGAGTCTACCGAATACACAATGAAATACCAAATCTCTTTAGAATGCAATTGAAAACTGCGACAATGACAATCTTGAAGTGAATTACTCACAGTAGGGTCCCACCAACTGATAGATATAATACTACAAAGCTTGGTACAAATGAACTTGCGGCTACTACTTGAAGACCTGTTGCAATTGCCTGCACCAAAAACATCTCAGAACTTTAAGCATGAGAAAGCAAAATATAGTGACACAGTTCTAAGACCATCCATGGTAAGCACAGACGTATGCTTTGAACTACATGCTCCTATTGATTGATATAGGATTGATCAGCAAACAAGATTAGGTTACCATGCTGAAGAAACTCCCAACTAGAAGCACCTTCCTCCCAAGCCTATCCATCAAGATCATTGCAATAATAGACCCTGCAGATGTTATGGACAACAGTGAAATGAGAAACCACTAACAGATTCAAGAGTGCTATACGTGATTTGTTTGGAACAGGGATATGTTACCTATTAAGTTTACAATCCCAACGCATGTATTTGCAGTGTCTGAAGGTACTCCAGCCTTTTTAAAAACAGTTGAAGAGAAATAAAATACAGCATTTATTCCAGATAGTTGTTGCAAAGCAAATAAGGCAGATCCAATGAAAACCACTGTCCAAATTGCAGAATTATAAATTCAGCTTTTTCACACAAGAAGAATAATGACAGAATGAGAATACATCATCAATGATCATACCTTTAAAATGACGACCATATAGTAGCTCTCCAAACCTAACATTATCCACCTCATCACCTTTGTCTGTCTTTGACATTTCTGCAATGGCATATTTAACATGTGATGCTCCCATAAGCTTTTCAAGCTCTTCTTCAGCCAAATCAATTCTTCCCCTCTGAGTAAAGTCCAGAAACAAAATGTGTGTTAAATAAGAGAACCGTAAGTGCTGAACGTTTGTAAATGATAGAACACAAACTTGACATTGAATGAAGATGATTCAGCACAGAAGCACAATAATAATATACCAGCTTTTTTTTTGATTAGTACAACAACATGCTAACTATTTTTATGGTATAAATACAGTGTAGTCTTAACTGTAGTATTGATGCAAATTGAGGTAGCAAGATTTATATCAACAATGAGGGTGTAGGCTATCTTGGATATGGAAGTTTTCAGTCATCCTCAAAGAGCTCAAAATGTCATGGAAAATTCATTAAAAGAGATTTTAAAGTTCATAACATGCTCAAATAGTCAAATGGATTTATCAGAGAAAATATGACAACCACAGAGTTCATCAAGGACTTTGAAGCATTCTTCCTACCTTCATGGGTTTGGAGGGATTAAAGGAGCCATGGAAGGAAGATTTGAAGGCCACTAACATGCTCAAGAGGCTATTTTAATAATTTGACCATTCTTGTAATTTAGCTATTTTGCCCGACGAGTATAAATAGTATTTAAGTCTTCATATCAGGGTTAGGCAAGTTTGAAGACAGAGAAATACTCTTTGTGAGTTTATGGGAGGATTCCCTTGAATCTCATGACCGAACCTCTCCTGGATACTCGAAGGATTGTCATGTATGAGTTCATTTAATGATTAATGTATTTTAATTGTTAGATTATCCCTTCTTTTCTTCTAAAGTCTATTCCCCTCATTTCTATTTCTTAATTATATCCTTGTATCTTATCTTGCTTGTTTAATTGTGGTTCAATTTATTGTTCTTACATCTAGAATTACATCGAGTATCAGGACCCAAAGATAAATTGTGACAGGAGTGAACCAATAATGTTTCTCTCAATAGTAGAGTTGTACTAAAACCTGCTAAGTTACTGTGCATAGGAAGCTCACAAGCCCTTCAATGAATAGAGAAAGAACTGAGGATTGTTGGAATCTATAAAGATTATATCGCCTTCAGTTATTTCATTATATTGCCTTGTACAAGAACATGATTAAAATAGATAAGTATAATAATAAGAAGGATATTCAGTAACCTGAGATTCACCTAAAACAGCCAAGGTCCAAGAAAAATGGACGAGTTCTGCTTTAGGGACATGGAAAGACGTTTAAAACAATTGGTATGTTCATTCTACCCAACAGTGATGGATTGTGGTACAATTTAGAGTACGGGTACATAGAGCAGATTTGAATATATATTCAAGACAGGAAATCAAGCAGTAGTTTATAAATGGTCTGCCCACATATGCATTTCAAGTATTCACTTGTCAACTGAAATAAAGAAGAGCTTCTTCCATTTGACGACCTAGTGCATTTGAATTGTCAGCAGATTTTGCTATTTGCAAGATTCACAAAAAAAAGTTGAATTTGCTAAAGCCACTTTTCTATCCACTGCAAGACACTGCCAAGGTCCAAGAAAAATGGACGAGTTCTGCTTTAGGGACATGGAAAGACAAATTGGTATGTTCATTCTACCCAATATTCAATAGATTATGGTATAATATGAGTATAAAGAACAGATTTGAATATATATTCAGAATGGGAAACAAAGCAATAGTTTATACATATGCATTTCAAGTAATCACTTGTCAGCTGAAATAAAGAAGAGCGTCTTCCATTTGATGACCTAGTGAACTTGAATTGTTAGCAGATTTACTATTTGAAAGATTCACAAAAAACTGAACTTACTAATGCCACTTATTTATCCATTACAAGACACTGATTTAAGAGCAAAGTGACCAACCTTAACAAGCCAGTGAGGACTCTCAGCACAGAATTCCATCAATACAGCAAGTAATGCAGCAGGAATGGTGGATATCCAAAAACAAACACGCCACCTGTAACATCATTGTAGAAGTAGCTATAGTTACACATCACTCCATAAAATGGAATGCTATAAACATGTAAGACAATTGGCTTATTCTTAATATGCTCCCGTAAAAAGCAGTTTAGCAGTCTCAAACTGACGCAAGACAGTTCTATTCCAAATCGTGACTGGATACAATGGCAAAGTACATTTTTTTTCATTCATCTCAGCTAGCAGTACCAATTGATTTTAATAATTAAAAAAAAAGATCAAGGTCATACAATCCTTACCAACCAGCATTATCCTTGGCAGGAATTCCAATGAGAAGAGATCCCAGGAGCCCAAGGCATGTGGCAATCTGAGTGAAACTCCCATAAGTGCCTCTAACAAAAGCTGGTGAAACCTGGTCAAACAAATTAAGTGTAACTAAAAAGATAGAATTAGGAGCAAAAGATAATATCATATACCTCTGCAACATAGAGAGCAGCAACAGCAGGGCCGAGGCCCATCCCTATTCCAACAAATAACCTTCCAAGAAGCATAACTCCAAGAGTACTTGTTGCAGCACTACATTTATGAAGTTGAAGAACCTTCAGTTAATTTCCGGATAGTCATATTGAAATAAAATTGAATTAAGAGTTTCTGATTTCACCCCTTAGTTTTCTTTAGTTTATATAATTCAATAACTTACACAGGAAAAGAAAAGTCAAAAAACCCAGGCCATATAAGCAACCTTTACAAGACTCTTAAGAATAAGTCTGCAGGAGACTTTGCCAATGCAAAAGATAGCAAGACTAAACATCCCCCAAGGGATTAGACACTTACTTTTAAAACACCATTCATCCAAGTCAGGTTATACATTGAATAGAAAAGGATTCAAGACTTCACAACATTTGAAAAGTATTACAAAGTAATGTTCATGGTTGCATTCAAAGTTAAAAAGGCCTTAGTATAGCTAGTAAAAGGTTTATCAAGGTTTTACCTCATAGAAGCACCTATTATCATTGGTAGAGCACACAATTGAAAGCCTCTCCGACGACCAACCCCATCTGCTATCCAACCACTGAATATAGAACCCAAAAAAGCACCTCCCAAACATGTACTCACAACTAGACCTTCAGTTGAAAATAAAATTACCATATCAGATGGACCCTGTAAGCAATGAACTAAGCAACAAGATGAAGAGAATCTTCTTAAGAGAAGCAAGGGCAGATGCAAGTATTAGACAGTAGGTCCGACTGACATCACAACCTTGGACACAACCTCTGTATATAAAAAAGATAATTAACACCTATATTTATGTAAATGTAGCATGCACTGTCACAAATGAGTAGTGGATGCCCCCACTGACTCGAAATAAAGGATCCATCTATAGAGGCGAAGATGCAGAGGTTCAGATGGCTAGAGTTGGGATGCAGGGGAATATTTAAGGTAAATAGAAAGAGTACCTTCAGCCAAGGTGCTGCCATTGAAGTCAAGGTCCAAAGACATGCTTTCTAGAGTGTCATTAACCACCCTGAATAAACCAAACCAAAATAAAATACCAAGTTTGGAAAAAAAAAAAAAAGAAATAGCCGAAAAGGTCAATGTTTAACCAACTAAAAAGGTAGGATTATGCAAGAAACTAAATTTGAAAGTTCAGTCATACCCAAGATGGTAGCCAAACAACAGTGATGAAATAATTGCCACCAGTATATGCGGCAACGGACGCTTCCATGAGGGGTTTCCAATTTCTTTCCACTCACCATTTAGGGTACGATCTAAATAGACGCAAGGAAGAAGAGTCAAAAGTCAATTTACACAAAATTATATCCTTATTATGTTATATATCCTATAGTTGTGTCTAAGCTGATGGTACATTAGCGGAGTATAATAATATTAATTGGAAAATGGATGACATCATTCAACCAAGTTGCCAAAATTTTATTTCTTGGCAAAATCTTATAAAAAAAATAGAAACTTTATGATTTCATCATTTGGAAGAACAGAGAGAAATAGATCTTGGCGTGATTTAAAATTGAAAAGCACCATTCTCATAAGCACCCCTTTAACCCCAGATGAATTTGCAGTAAAAAGTGGGGTTTGGGAGGTAAATTGTTCGCAGACCTTATCATTACATTGCAGAGGCTTTTCCCGAAAAACTGATAAAACTGTAGTATAATATGCTACATTCGGACCCAACTGATTCTAAATCTTGGATCCGTCTCGCAACACAAATAAGAAGAAAACAGAGTAAGAGGTACCTAGATTTTCTTCTCTATCTTCATAATCAGTGAACTGTTCTTTAGTTGATGCACGTTTGTACATGGAGTAAGCATCAGCAAGACGACCACCTTTCATACTCTGTGATCTGATCTATGGTAATGTAAGAAAAATCCCAATCATATACACCAACCTGCCCAAATTCCAGATCTGATGAGAAGGGAAAATTTGCATATTTCAAAATCGTAACCGACAATTCAACTCTTTAACATCAATCAATCAAAAAAAGTTCAAATCTTTCAAATCAAAAATGGGAATACAGAAGTACAATCTTTTGCATTTCATTGCCTAATTATCTACCATTAACATTAGAGCACATCTAGACAGAGTGTGTGTGAGTACTTGCTAATTACCTCCTGAAACGTTTAGTAAGGCGAAAAATGGAGAAGGGTGTCTACAGAAAGCAATACAGAGAGAATAAAAGAGCAGAAAATGTAGCTAAAGTGGGACGATTGGGGAGAGAAAATGGAGTTTTAAGAAAAGTTAAAAAGAAAACGTGCTGTTGCAAAAGGTGACGGCGAAATCTTAGAAAGGGTGCTAATGTGTTTTCACTTATAAGCAAACAAACAAATGCATATGTATTAGCAGTGAGTGGTTCCATGGAAAGAGAAAACGGGGAAAAAAGAAAAAAGGAAAACCAGAGATGACGACACGAAAGGATCGAGAAACTACGAGAGCTCTGAGACGGACACCTGGTCCAATGTTGTTTATTTTTTCCTTTTCTTTTTTCTGCTTTTTGGACTCGACCAATGATCTTCTGACGCGTCATCGTTATCAATCTAGTAAAAAGTTGTCAGTCAGCCTTTGTTTCATTTCACGAGTCACACATAATTTACTGTATTTCTCCTCATTTTTATTGAATATATTATTATTATTATTGTTATTTAATTTAATATATTCGAAATATATATCTCTAAACGTGTCAAATATTCCTGAATCCTATTTTAAAGTACATTTATTTATGTATTTTTTTACTGTGAGTTAGAGACATGTAAGTATAATAATGTAAGAATTAACTATGAATAAATTTATATACTATTATATATATATATATATATATATATATATATATATTAGTTATGTTGAGATTATTTACACATGTATTAGTTATTCTATCTTTTATCCTATACTAAATAATATATAAATTCCGTCATAACTTATACATATAATATTAGTTATATGAATTTCTAAATTGTAAACCACACACTATTTTGTTCAAATTTTAAAGAATTATGTTAAAAAGAAATTCAAGTTTCAAAAAGTAATCCACATTAATTATTGAAATTTTTGCTCACAAAACTTCAAAATAATTTTAAACAAAAATGCAGGTTCAAACACAATTTCAAGTTTCAAAAGTTACAACTTCAAACATTCAAATTTGGATTTCAAAATTCTATGAACGTAATATATTTGGACAAACGATGTGGTTTTTGCTTCAGATAAAAGCAAAGATCGTAACTGATATTAATTCATTTCAGCTGAAAAGAAGAAAGAACCTATACCATTATGTAACACTTGAAAAAGAAATTACAACTGCTTTAATGTGTGTTAAATATATATGTTTTTAATAAATATACATGCCATTTACACAATTTACAACCGAAGGAAAAGGAGGCAGTCACTAAGAATAAATAAATGAACCTCTCTTGATGATAACGGTGAAAAAAATAAATCAGTTACTCGTGCCATCTGTACAATATTTGTTCAATTTATAAATTAACGAATAATTTATCATTTTATATTTATTTTATTTTTATTATTAAATAATAATATTTATTTTTTAATGTTTAATAAAAATAATTTGATAAAATTACTTTGTCAAGTCAATAGTAAACGACTATCGTTGGACCGAAAGAAGTATGTTAAACAAATTATTATGACCAGAAAACCAGTCACGTGTTAAATTGTTAATTGGGTGACTAATTCTGATACTCTCATAGCAAAAGACCACAGTAAAAATTGAATAAAACATATAAACGTAATATTTTCTTTTCTTTTCAGGTTCAAAATTAATCTGAAAATTAGACCATTGCTAAAGGCGCATAAATTGCCACTAACATGTGAGCAAAAGATTTTAGCTGCATCCAGCAAGGCACAGCCAACCATTTCATCAACAATTAATTGAACTTGGAACAAAGCTTAAAATCCAATACGCCACTGTCAAAAAGAATATGCTATACAACAATTCACTTTTAGAGTTACAATAACAAACCTATAAAAGGTAATTTCTCTATAGATTTATGATAAAAGCCGGTGACATAAGAATTATCGTGTCCAAAATCAATGCGATACACCACATACACTACAGCACCTTCCATGATGCGACAGACCAGAAAAACACTCATCAAGAAATCAGCTCTGTCAGGTGGCATTCAGTGATGAACTAAGCACCTGAATCTGCAAGAATATCGACAATAAAGCGTGGATTTGCAGTACTTGGAAAAGGAAAGAAATGAACTAAATAATTGAGCAACGTCTATACCTTATTCACGAGCAAATTTACTTGCTCTCTGTACATATCCTTCATATCAATAATATCAGCACGAAGCTCTTCCAACTATCACAAGTACACGTCCAGTTAATAAGAAACTCAAAGAGCACTATGGGAAAAGATCAATGCTTCACTGTGGACATAGATTAGATTCAAATGGACAGTTGATCTATAAATAACAAAAATAACGGATACTTGACCAGTTGCATCCCAACACGACTAGCCCTTTGGACAACTGCGAGGAAAGTATAACTATTTCTTTTCACCGCAAGTCATATTTTAGGTGGCAATTTGCAGAGATCGTCCAAAATAATAGGAGAACTGATTAAAAATGGAACCAGATCTTTCAAAAAACACAAGGGAACTAAATTGTTTCAAAAACATTGAAAGGTGAATGTGCACAAATTACTCATCCAAAATGTACTATTCACTATGTTGAGGTGATTCATACAGTTCATGTACATGATTTACACATCACATCACATTTTGATGGATTTCAAAAAATTCCAGAGTTTCCACTTCCTGATAAAATGATTTACCAAATAAAGGTGTTGCTTTCTAATGAGTAATATAGAAGCAAAGAGAAGTTCCCTAGAGCCAAATTTGAGATCATCAAGAAACATAGTTGTGCCAGAGAAAAATCATGAATATTGAATTGTACAGAAAAAATAGTTTGTACCTCCTCATCACGTTCACCCATCAATTCAAGAGCTGCCGAGTGTCTCCTCCTAAGTGCATCTAGCTCTGCTCGGATGCCAGGCAGCATGGAAGCTTCTGAACGTAGCTTTTCACACTAAACAAATAAAAAAGACATTCTATTTATAATGATTTCCTTATCCAAAAAAGGGACAGCACTAAGAGAAGGCTCCAAGCGAAAAAGAAGTTAGAATCCGGAAAAAAGAACTAACCTCTGCAGTCATTTTAACCAACTCCTCAGCAAGGGAGTCACGGATGGCTTCCATAGATGCCTGGAAGAATCAATAACTTACCGTGAGGAGGCCAAATGGAAAAAACTAGTTGAAAGGGAAAATAGTCTTGCATGAAAACAGAGCACTATATTAGCTCCTATGGTTCATTACTAAGATTATATCTACCACTGAATAAACTTAAGAACACAGTGAAACGAGGCCAACTAATACTTTAAAATTATAGCATGAGTTCAGGTGATACGCGATTTAAAAGAATCAGTCAGAAAGTCCATACCAGTCGAGACATATAGGATGCAAGTTCCCCATCTTTCTGGCGAAATGCAGGTGTCATGCTCTTCATAAAGTATGAACTCACATTACCCTCTAATGCATTTCTACGCTCAGATAAATTGTCAGACGAGTCCAAAGATGCTTGCAGAAAATAGCTTTCCTCCATACTACTCAAGCTGCTAGCACTTGAAAGTCTACGTGTCAAACTTCCTGCAACTAGGTAATTGTTAAACAACATCATCAGCAACAACAACAACATAATACTCAATGTAATCCCACAAGTGGGGCCGGGCGAGGGTGGTGTACGCAGCCTTACCCCTACCTTACCTTGTAAAGGTAGAGAGGTTATTTCCGATAGTCCCTCGGCTCAAGTAAAGAATTAAAAAAATCAGGTATGGAAAGAGGTATGGAAAGAGGAATACACTAATGAAGCAACCATGTTAAACATAATTGGAGAATTTTAAACATAATAGAGAAGAAAACAATAGCAACAACATAAATGTATGAAGCATCATATTGAAAACTAAATTTGGTATTAACTACCATTTTCTATCCCATATTTCTGCTTCATTATTGGGCTTTGATCAGGCGCGATATTAGTAGAACGAGCTGCCCTTTCTTGCTCCAAACGAGAAGTTTTCTCCCTCTCCAACTCCTGTAAAACATTGGTGACAAGTGACTCAGATCTGCAATTTTCGTTAATAAAATCAAAGCATCAATAACAAAATCACAAGCAACCCTATGTTGTCTCAGGGTATTAATCCAGTCTAGATAGATTCCACCAATACATATGTGATAAATGATCTTCTACTGCCATCCTACATAACATTTCTCTTCCTTCGCCATTAAGGTTGAGAAGCAGACTTCAGAATAGGAGAAAAATAGAGTCAAATCATATAAAAAGTTACCATACATGGATGAATAGCTTCACCTGCAGCTCTGACTGTTGGTAATTAAACCAGCGTGCTAAATGATACAATTTTAATTTGTATCTTTTCTTATATAAAAGAATTTCCCTTTTCTGCCTATATTTTGATGCTATTCAAGACAAGATTAAAGGGGAACAATGACAATTGCAGAGGCAAAGCAGGGGTGACAGGAACTTTACTGCCAGTGATTAGGTACACGCTAAAAGATCATTTCAGCAGGTGTCAGAACTTAAAAGAAAATAAACTATTTCAAAAGCCGAGAAGGCGAACCATTAGCTGATATATAAAAAAATGAGTACATCAAAAAAAGAAGATTTGCATATTCTTCAATTGAAGCATCTTGATCATTTAAAGTATGCTGCATGTAAAACCACAAGCATCATCGATGCAAAAAGGCACTGGCACAACAAATTAATAGGAAAGTAAAACATAATACTGTTACCTGCCGCAGGAGTTCCTGGTGAGTTAATGCTTCTTGTAATTCCTGCTTGTGTTTCCTTCTGAGTTCTTTAATTTCTTCTTCAAGCTGATTCACACGACCTTCGTTAGTCTCAGCTTCCTCCTTTAGAGCAAGATATTCTTGCCTATTCTCTGCAGCCCTCTGTCTCTCTTTGTCAAGGGACCTTGTTAACTGTGTCTGCTCAGCTCTCAGACAAGATATCTGCAATACTAAATTTGTAAGCAAATTCCGGGGGAGAAGCTCTATGGAAGCAGAGTCAAAGCAATAGGTGAAAAAACCTGAGCCTCAAGAACATTGATTCGGGATAGGGTTTGAGAAAGGCGTTCATTAATAGATCGCTCCTTTTCCTCTGAAATTGCAGCTTTTGCCTCGGCTTCCTGCGGAGTAAAAACTAAGAATCCCTTTGAGTTTCAACTATAAATAAAGTTTCTATACGTTTCTCTTAAAACCTGAAGACGTGAATTCAAATTTCTCTCAACAGCAGCCCAAGCTTCAGCCTTTCTGGCATTTGTTTCCTGTAATCAATAAGAGGCATAAAAAATAAGACATTAAATTAGCAGTCCATATACCATGACCATTTATAGGATATGAAACATAATAATATCTCAGCTGCAGTAGAACCTGCATGGCTTCTATCTGCCTGAGAAGAGGTCTGGTGGATTCGGGAACTTGTGTTATCAACTCCTCGCATCGACGCTCACTGGCCTAAACACATAAGAACTATGTAAAGGAAAACATCATTAAGTAGTCGAGCAGAAAAAGTTACAAAAAAGAAAGTTATACTTGGTATCTTTTCTGGAGATCCTCAATTTCTCTGCGAAGCATATCTTCTTTAAAAACTGCCTGCAGGTGAAAAAAATGTTAGGCCCTGGGAAATTAGATGAACAATAGGACAATATTTGAGAATATAAACCTGCTGCTCTGTTCTGGTAAGTGTTTGCCTTAATTCTTCAAGTGCCTGAACAAGCATTGCTTCACGATCTTCAGTCTCTCTGAGACGACCCTCTAGTAGAGTTCTAGCTTCATTGTTGGCCCGTGCCTCAGATAAAGCTTCTGCTTCTTTTGCGGCATTTAAAGCATTAGTATAGTATTCTTTTTGAGTTGCAAGTTCTGCTTGATGTCTTTCTACTGTTTCGTGAAGTAACTTTTCTGTTGCTGCCTTGTCCCTCTTTATACTCTCCACTTTGTTCTCTTCAACCTAGGAACGGCATAACATGTAACTTGAAATCATAACTTCTACCATGATCCCACAAAAAATAATAAACTTAAAGCAATCAACCCACAACTAAACACTAGCTAAGTGAGAATCCTTTACTTCATCCAAAAAAAAAAAAGAAAAAAATTGTTCAGTGACAAGACTTCACAAACTGAGTAAGAATAACTCTAAAGTTACTTTTACTCAAGAACCCAATGAGGGAACATCGAAGTAAAAATACAAACAACAGTCTCTCCTTATATGGTCTTGGGCAATCTCCTTACTTAAGCCATCTTTCGGAGCTGAGTTAGGCCCAAGATCCATTTCTTACATAGTATAAGACCATATTAATTCTTGGTTCCCGATATTGGGCCCATATTAAATTGTCCATGCTCCAGATGTCCCATCTTGGGCGTGAGATGGAGTGTTGAAGAGCCCCACATCACATGAAAAAGGAATGTGTAGTCTCCTTGTATGGTCTTTGGGTATGTCCCTCATAAGCTAACTTTTGGGATTGAGTGAGCCACAAGATCCATTTCTTTACAAGCTCTAAAGTTCCTTTAACAACTCATGAACCCAATGAGGGGACATTGCAGTAAACTTACAAGTTTCTCAAATTTCCTTAAAGGGTATTCCTTCAAAAGTTGTGCTCGCCTTGCGTGATTCTACTCAAGCGGTAAGCAAAAAGGCAACTTCCAGGACTAAAGGATATCTCACTTAAAACAAAGACTAGGTGATAAGAATATCTTTCAGAAGTGGACTCAAGCTATCCAAGCAGAAGTATCAGAAAATATTAAATGTGTTTGGTATGATGTAGATAAAGTCATTTTCTGATAAATATCTTTATGAAAAATGTTTTGCAGTGGTTCATTGGTGCATAAAATATAGTTTCTATCAAAAGACATTTATCAAAGAGTTAATAATAATGTTACCAAATCGGATAGTATGTTGATGAAATTTTTGAAGTATAAAGATTAATTACAATGTCTAAATGGTCAGAGCAGAAGTTGTGATAACTGTGAAGGAAAATAATTTCCATATATATGTAACGGATGACATTTTCCCCCTTTTGATGGAAAATATTATTTGCCAACAAAACCCCCTAAAAGTGACTTATCTTCCAAAAATATTTTCCTTCGTACCAAACAGATTTTGAACACTTCTACCCCTTCTCAGATGAACTTTAGCTGCAGCTAGGGTTAGTTTTAGAAAATATTTCTACTCTCAAATTATTATAGTAAGCACGTTAAAATTAAGAACAACTTAGCTGAAAACTCGTAGAATAACATTTTCATGAAAATGAAAACAAGGGATTCAACATTTTAACATGAAAAGAACAATTAAACAGGTGAGAGCTAAAAATAATCCAGGCACCTCTTGTCAACCCTCACAATATCTACAATCAGGTTATTGCATCAATTAGAATGACTGACCTCAAGCCTGGTATGTAATCCTTTCTTCTCTTCTTCAAGCTCTCTGATCTAACTTTCAAAACAAATGGAAGATTTGTTAAAACTTATAAATATGCTTTCTGAAATGGAATAATGAGTATGCCTGATTCCACACCTGTGCCCTTAACTTTCTCATCTGAGCTTCTTGGGCAGCTTGCTTTTTAGAAAGCTGCTCACCTGGAGAAACACTAAGTTTTAGACATTGAAATGGCAGTAGAAGAGCCCAAAATATGTACCTTATTGAATATAGAGCTTATACAAACTTTAAGAGAATCAAGATATTTCTCCAAATAGGCTGATATACATGTCAACCAGGGACTAAACTGTGTAAAAAAGAGACTCAAGTCAAAGGTTACCAATAAAAAGAAAAAGACACTCTAGCCAAAGGTTCAACCACAGCAGCACAAAGTAGTAGGAAGCTCCTCACAAAAGCCTGGATATGATGTAACTTCCAGCATGCACAGACTTCAGAGTTCCTCCATGGAACCCATACTTTAGGACATGACTACCTTTCAGATTGCGGAATCATGAAGCTACACCCAAACAGGCATTTCGACCCATCTTGATATATTATATTAACTTATAGTCATATAAGGAAAAAAAAAATTATAAGGTACTATATAAAATTAGAAGGAACAAATAAAACAATTAAAACTTAGTAAGAGTTGGGCGGGTTGAGTTATGACCTGCATTTTTGCCCATTTCAGCCCAAGTAACTCTGAGAAACCCAATAACCTGCTATTTACTAACTCCGCCTATTTTGACTCACCCAAATTCAATCCAACTTGCCCATTTGTCAACTATACATACATAGTTGCCGCAAGTATGACCTGACTCTTTTTTTGGTTGGTCGGCAAGTAAGACTGATGTTCTAGCATAAGTATGGTATCAAAGCTTTCGTCTAGTTAGAATAAAAGATACCACCTAAGATTAATGTATGTACCTTTTTCCTAACTGTATAATCATCTAATATGCTACATATAAAAGGAAAGCTTCATGTAAAACAAAGGTAAAATGATAGTGTAATGTATAAAAATCACTTTTAGAGCAAGAAATTGAGTTTGTCGGACCTTCAGCCATTACTTGAGTAATTATCTCATCCTTCTCTTTGAGAAGAGCTGCAGCATCACTTTTCTTATTATGTTCCCTGCGGAGTGTATCCCTTTCTTTGGTGAGAGCATAAACCTGAAATAAATGAGTATCATAAAATATCATTAGCAACACATTTAACTAAAATGTTAAGAGGCATTCCATTTTCCCCTTTTAATACAACAACATACCCAATGATCCCACAGATGGAGGTGGGATCTAGGGAGGGGTGTACGCAGACCTCACCCCAACCTCGCGGAAATAGAGAGATTGTTTTGATAGACCTCGGCTCAAGTAAAGCATTTCAAAGCACATTGGAAAAGGAACACGGAAATGAAGGAGACATAACAACTAATAAGGAAAACAGTGCATAGCATTCAAAAGAAGAAGCATTTATTAGCAAACAGAAATGCTAATCAATCCTCGAGTTATATTAATAGAACAAATAACAATGATGCCATCAAGCTTGCCATGGACAAAGATCAAACTTGATGGTAAAGGAGGATTTGCTTTAAAAAAACTAACTGGGGAACTGCAATTCTAGAAAGTAGATATGAGGTTTCAGCAGTATATAGAGATTCCTGAAGGATGGTGCAATTTCTTCAAAATTATCAATTAACTTGGAAAAGTTGGAATATTGCCAGCCAACAGAGAATGTTTCTCTTATTTTTCCAATATCACGTCTGTGCAGCAAAGCTGCTTCTACTTTTTTTATAAGAGCAAGAAGCATTCTGAAAAAAGGGTATGGAGTTTCTCCAAAGGATGCTCTCTGGTGGCAGTAAGCCTGGTTTCGAGGGTCCAAGCTCCCCGTCCCAATTCACATATGTAGTCAATAAGGTCTTATTGGCATTAAAGGGGTTCGACCATTAGAGGCACAATTGTTTTCAGTTATTCACCCATCAGCAAGATAATCCTGCATCCTTAGAGTCTACTAGAACCAGTTAAACACTAAAAGTCCAAGAAAAACACAGCATTATACAGAATCAGCAAGCATAAACTATGAAGTTATAGGCATCAAATATGAAGCAGCACAATTTAGTGATGCCTAAATGAAGTAGTAACACTACGCAACCAGGTAATAGCACAAAGAGTCTTTCAAGAATTCATGTTACTAAGCTGACACGTTCCTTAAAACACATTCATACCTTCCTCTCAAGAGCAGAAACTTTTTGATGGTACTCTTCTCGCAGAGATTCAATTTCTGCATCATTGGACTTCCTCTGTAAAAATTAGTGAGTTAGCAGATGAATAAAATTGGTGAAGTTTCACATAGAAGGGAGTTTTAAGGGATGAAAGATGAACCTTAAATACAAATAAGAGGAAAGCAGTGGGGATGGAGAATAAGGAAAAAGTTTTAGAAACTGTATTGGAACTCATCAGTTTAAATAAAATTAACAAAAAAAATTAATTAAAGTTTCGATCCCTTATCTGTCACAAAACACACATGCATTGGCACATGGTATGCTGATCCCACCCAGCAGCAATAAAGACCCAATTACGCATACGATATTAATAATAAAGGAAAATAAAATGAACAACAGAATAATTGCTTGATAAGGATGATTTTCGCCAAATTTTTCTGTACTTAAATTGATACAGGAAACTAGCAGTTCTGGGAGAATGGAAAAGCATACGAAGTACAAATCATCTGACAAACATGAGAGAAGCTAGGATTTTTATACGAAAAAAATTCCACGTGTACTGATGTGAGAGCGGTTTAATCAAAATCATCAATGATGGGAGTCATGTGACACTATGCAACAGAAGCAATTCTTCCTGCTCTATGCACATCTAGTCTAGAGAAGTCTGATTATTGAGTGCTTAACAGATTAGCTGGTAGTTAAGATGACTCGATCAGTAAGCGCGGAAGCTTACATGTATCAGGTTCACATGCAAGATTTACCTATCTAGAGAAAAATTGCAAGCAAGGGCAGAAGAGAAAGAAATATTATCAATAACAAGCAGAAAACCAACACTAGAAAAATCATAGAAACTAATTTATGAAATGGTTAATTCATCCTGAAACACCGAGGACTAAAGTATGTCTTTGAATCGTGCCATTTGAAAAACTGGCAGACAGCAACAAATTGAGTTAATAGCCTTGAAAGGAACTTTAAAATCATGTGAACTTACTCTCAGATCCTCAGTAACAGCCTTCAATTGCTCGTTCTCGTTCATCAACTTTGCAATTTCATCAGCTTTTGCCTAAGGAAAAACAATGACATGTCACCTCGTTGAGTGTTCATCTTTTTATAAACAAGACCTGAATCAGGGGTCCAACATATCAACTGAATTCTTTTTTCAAGTGTGTGGCACAACAGTAAGTTTGGATATTGAGAAGTTCATACATAATGGGAGAAATTAGTCTCAATCACCCGAAATCCTGAAATATATCTATTGGCTTTGGAATAATCTCCCTGCATAATAAGAAAGGGATATTTGCAATTGAACCTATGAAGCTACACAGTCTTAGCTTCCCTCTGAGCCTCATCTTTAGGCGTATCCCGACATCCTGTGCCAATGGATTCCACAATTTTAGAAAGGATCCATAGATTATGGAAAAAATATCCATTTGCTCAGACATTTGAGAGCTCAAGTTGGTAAACTATGTCACTTGACAAGTACAAGAAAATATCAATGAAATGTGTCAATGACACACACACACAAGGTTCAAATCAGGACTTTTTTAATTGAAGCTACTTTTAGACAAAAGTCAACTCATCGAAGCAACTATTATCCATGACTTCACAAGTTGGGAGAAATAATTGAAGATGAGTGTGATTCACCTAATCTTTTGGCAATACAATGTGAGTTATTGGACTCGCCTACTTTAGGTGCAGACAACAAAAAGATTCATATTCCCAAGTCACGTCAGTAGATTCAGAAGCTTGATATCGCCCTGTTGGGTTCAGCATTTTATCCTGTGTTATCGCTGATGCTGAGGAGCACCAGGTTCATAAATTTCTGATAAAATAGCATATGGACATACCTGAGCTTGTCTAGCAGCTCCTTGTAATGCAGTTTCCATCATTTTCATTTCCTTTTTCAGCCTCTCCAGTTCAACTACTGAATCTGCAACATCTGAAGAGTTGCTTCCTGAGCTCAATCGTTCTTTGATGCCAGTTTCACGATCATTTCCTTGCTGGGTAGCCTCAACAGGTCTACTAACCAACTCAGTTTCAGGTATAACCTTATCAGATACCCTCTTCAGACCTTCATCTGTGTACTGGTCACCAAGAAAGCTCCTGTTAGAATGCTCTTCAAAACTTTCACCTTCATTGGCAGTTATAGAATCTGAAACAGAAGGTCTTCCACTATCTGCTCGGTCACTTGATGCATCCCGTGATTTAACAGGAGGAGATTCCTCAGTAACTTCTTTCTTCTGTTCCCTGTCTGAAGGGTCATTAGATGCATCCTGTGATTGAACAGGAGAAGATTCCTCAGTGACTTCTTTCTTCTGTTCCCAGTCATTACCGGTACTTTTCTGTGAATCAACAAGCAGCGGGATACCAACTTCAGTTTGAGATAAAGCATTTGATGATTGGGAAGCAACCAATTTGAGGTTTTCAGATGATTCTTCCTCTGGAATGTTCTTTTGGAGGATTTCTGGAGATGTTTCCTGATCATGCTCATTGACCTTAGATGCTTCAGCCAGTGAATTAATTTCAGCTTTTCTTTCATCTGGTCCAGAAACACTTCTTTGTTCCTCCTGATCAAACTTTGTTTCCATAGCAGAGTCCAGTTTGACATCAACAGCTCTTGCCTCCTCAGTTTCTTCTTCAGCAGATATCATTTTGTTCGGTTTCTCATCAACATTTTTTGCCTCTTCAGTTGGTTCTTCAGCAGATTTAGTTTCTTTAATAATGTTCCTTGTTTCTTCTTTTGATTCTTTAGGAACCACATCACGTTGACTGGTAGATTCAGCTGAATCTTCTTCAACTACTTTCCCTGTGGGCAAGGTGGGCTTTGACAACTCAGCTTTATCTACAGCTTCTTCAGCAGTCACCTCACTTTTTTGCCCCATAAAAGACATGACAGGATCAAATAAGGCCTTTCTATCCGAAGTTGAAGGCCATAATCCTGAAGCTGGCACGCAATAGAAGCATTGCCCACAAGAAAATAAGGAAGCAATGAAATAAATCAGTCAGCTCTGAAATTTGACTTTCCTAAGAAATGCATCAATCTAATATGCTTTTTAAAAACTACATCAATCTAATATACTTAAGTAGGCGTAAATGAATGCACGGAATATGGCAACGCAAGAAGTACATATACAAGAAAATGCTATAGAGACATAAGTAGTATGGAAATTCTTTCCAGAATCTATGATCTGCTTGACGTTACACTTAAATTAGGACCGGGTGTTCGCCAAGACTTCTTAGTCTGGTTAGGGACTTCAAATTAGTATAGTGATAAGTGTGAGATTTAAAGAAACTCTAATTTTAAAGAATCCTAATTTTTATGAATAAAGCGGAGTAAACATGCATATGTATCAAGGTGTGCAAAAGCTGGTCCGTACTGGTTATTCAAACTAATGTTTAGGATTAACATAAACGTGTGAGACAAAATTAAAGAAAGTACAAGAATCACATAACGATCCAAAGATACCTTCATTGCTACTAGACTCAGATTTCTCCTCGAGACCAAGTGCTGTGTCGAAATTCTTTTCAATGTTTTTGACACTCTCACTGAGCTTATTGACGGCACCGGCAAGATCCAAGCTCCCCAAATCAAGTTTCCCACTAAACCACGCCATCGATCCAAAGCTCTAATCACATGGCAAGCTTCGTCCTATCAAACGAATCATACATTGTCAAAATCCTAGGAATTTCAATTTCAATAAACAACATGCATATAGCAGCAATTGGTTCTTAAAAAAACAAAAAATTATGTTGTCTCAATCAGATCCCATCATTCAATAATTGCCGATTCAGAGAAAAAGAAGTATTGTGAAATTATTGAAAATTGGATTGATTGAAGAAACCACCTTTGGGAAGAGGAGAGATAAAATGAAAGATTTGGGAAGAGCGAAAAAGAAATCGATCTGCAGGAACGGTGAACTTCAGTGTCCACCGTCACCGTCGTTCTTCTTTCCGTTTTTTCCCTTGAAACTTGTAAACGTTAACGGCGTATAAATTGGAACTCTTGATTTTTCAATTAATGTTAGAAACTTTTATATTCATGTTTAGTATAGGGTTATATTTTAGAAAGCGTTTTATCTGAAATTTTTCATTATAAATTTGAATCTAATAAAAAACATTATTTTAATTATATATTAAATTGCGTCTTTTTGATTAATTTTAGAAAAAACTTTTCACGTTTTAATTTTTTTTATTTTAACTGACATATACAAGTACAACTTCAACTTTGTTCATTTTTTTGCAAATTTCAACCACAATTTTTTTTTCAAACTTCTACTATTATATCTAGTCATCTTGACACTAGCATACACTAACCAAACTTATAAAAATTATGATAAACACCAAGATCTAGTTTTAGTGTAATAACAATAAAGAAACATTCAGTGGCACAACTTCCATTTGCCAACCCAACGTTTATTTTACCATCCTTGTTTATGATTGATAAATCCACGTAAAATATTGCTCTGGGCGTTCGGTTTTTCGGTTTGATTTTAACAAATTTCGGTTCAATTTTTCGGTTTTGAAAAAGTGTGCACCATACACTGAATCGATTCGGTTTTTTCAAGTTCGGTTTGGTTTTATTCGATGTTTTTAAAACGGTTTTTCGGTGCACACTAATGAAAAATAAAATGAGGACAAAATCAAAATATAAGACACTTAAAA
>JBCEWC010001816.1:0-38135 GCA_038996855.1 Solanum aculeatissimum | reverse complement strand
TGAGTCACCAAAAAGACACACAGTGCTATGCAACTCAGATATGAGAAAGTAGTTCGAAAAATGCACGGTACAACACAAATTGAATATGAGAAGTAGTACGGTAAGATGCACGGTGCTACGCAAATCGAATATGAGAAAGTAGTCAATAGAAAGATAGTAGGGTGCTACACATGATAAATATGAAAAGTAGTCACCGAAAAGATGACGCGGTGCTACACAAATTAGATGAAAAAGTAGTCACCAGAATGATGGCACGGTGTTACACAAACACTGACAGATGTGAGGTCGACACAAAACAACCCTAGAAAATCACCAAAAATTGACGCACAGTGACCTGTTTGACGGAGTTTTCTTCCCTTGAATATGAGATTCATACATATATCATCGACCCTACTACTTCTGGTAACATAATCATTGGCCAAACGGGCAGCATATGTGGGTCATAGCTGCCCGCCGGCAGCAGAAGCTCTTTGATTTTCTACCAGGACTGTAGAAGCTTTGATACCACTTGTTGGGACCAACAACAATCAGGTGTCGTGCGGAAGCAAAGACCATGAGTGTGAAGATAAATGAGAAACACCAAAAGAGACACAATAATTTAACGTGGTTCGATCAACCGACCTACACCCACAAGAGAAGATGAGCAATCCACTATATAAAAGAGAGTACACAATATCGAGAAAAATAACGTCACCAATTCACTCGGAATAGAAAGAGGTTCACACACTTGTGTCTCACAATTTTTCTCCCTACACAACTCTCAATCCTTTATGGCTACATTGTGAATGCTATCAAGATAGAAGGAATGAGCCTCTATTTATAGAGTCATAAATCTTTTCCAACTAGAAAAAGGATTCTCCAAATATGGAGAAATTTTATTTTCCTTTTCCTACAAGGAAAAACCAATTATGGTAAGAAACTCAGGACAAATACCCAAAAAATCTCCCTCTTGACCTGAATGTCTGACAAAATAAATTTGCTCCACCTTCACACAATCTTCAATAGGTTGAATCTTCTCTGCAAATTCCATGTCTCGCCACAGAAAACCTCTATGAAAATGTTTCTCCAATAAATTCTTCATTACTTTCAAATAGGTTGCAGCTAGAACTGAACCCGCCAAGATGAATGCCCTCGCTTTGATTCAACTTGTTAGGGCTGACAAGCACCAACAACTACCTCAAGCTCTGATACCATGTGAAAAATATTTAAAAAAATAATATTGAATTGTGTCTACATTATTACATTGAGACCCTATTTATAGATACTATATTAGACTCCTTTTCCAACTAGAATACTATAATACAATCATTTTCCAAATAGGATTCTATATACTATAGTTATTCCTACTTCTATTCTAAGTAGTATTGTATTTACCTATTCCTATTCTATCAGACCTATCTTATGCCACAGCAGCGGAAAGCAAATGGAGACCATACACTTTAGGTGAGACGAAGATCTCATACAGTGAAGGAGACCTTCAAGTTATGGAGATACCAAGGGCAAGAGACACAGGACTTCTCAAGAGATGCATTGTGGGATCTTTTGAAAAGGGAGAAACATAGCTTTCCCTCTTTATCGGACATCAGGAGATGGATTGCAGTCTCTTGGAAAATAGTGTTTGGGATCAACATTTACAAGATGGTCGATAGCATGTTCCTCTTTGAATTTCCAAACAGGAACATGGCAGAACAAATCATACAAAGGGAGTGGAGATGGGGGAAGACCAAACTTAATCTTCAGTGGTGGAACCCCGTAGTAGGATGTGAAGATTCCAATCAAAAGTCGTAATCCACTTGGATTAGAGCTTTGGGAGTACCTCTGCAACCCTGGTCGCAAAGGATTTTCATAGAAATTGGGAACCTTTGTGGAGGATGGGTCGAAACTGAGGAGGAGACAGGTTTGAAAAACCATTTGAAGTGCGCAAGAATTAAATCCGGGGAGATGGGAAAAATTGCCCAAGAGAGGTTTCTATTAAGAGAGACGAGATAAAACTTTTTATCCCAATTTGGGTAGAAACAAAAGTTCGATTCCAGATTTTGACATCTGGTAGTAGAAGAAAATCACCAACTAGTAATGTCGGAGCTGGGAGAGTGCAACAAAGTACCTGGAGGTCTGCCACTATTTTTGGGCCAGCAGTTAATAGAACTGTCCTCTACAGAAAAAGGACAAGACTTTTTTAAAAAGTCAGATGGTGTGCACATGAGGCACATGGGGCTCTCAGAGACAGCTGGAGTCTTTTTAAATGAGACCCCACACTCCAGTGCTAAGGAACGGGAAACCCAAGTTTATTTAAGAAAATTTTTGGGCCAGGGAACCAGTAAGAAGTTTGGGCCCGATAAAGCAAATGTCATTTTAAATGACTTATCAGGCCCAAGTGAGGCAGTCTTTTTTGATCCTGTAAGTTCTGAAATAGAGGGCCATGCTCCAGCTCCAAAGTGCAGTCTTCTACAGGAAGACATTACAACAGAGAAAAGGCATGCAGAACAGGGGAACTCAATTGTAAACTCAGAAGATGTTTCGAATGGTCTTTCGAAAACGATGGTGATGGAGGTTACCAGGGGTATAGCAGATTCATTTCTGGAAATTCAGAAGGAGCAAACCACCACATCAAACATGCAGACTGACAAACAAAATTGAAGAATGGGTGGTGGAGGATGTGGAACCTATACAAAATGACATTAGTGTCGCAGTACAAAAAGAGAAAGAGAAATCTATGTGGGTGAGACAAAATCTTATTAAGCTGGGGAAAATGTTTGGTGTGGATTTTCAAGGACATGAGGAGGAATCTCTGGAGCTACTTATGCAAATAAACAGCTGCAGACAAGCTAGGAAGATGGAAAGTGATTCTATAAGCAAAAGGCCTAGGTACAAAGGGGTTCAGGAATTGAAAAGGCTGACTTCTTGATATTAATTTCAAATGTGAGGGGAAGAGAGAAAGGGGGAAAGAGGGAAAAGTTTTACAATGAAAGTAAAACCTGTGTCCTGGAATGTTAGGGGATTGAATAGTGGGGATAAGAGGAGATTTGGGAAGACTTTAATCTTCAACTGGAAGGCTGACATTGTATGTTTACAGGAATCAAAGTTAGAGGGGGAGATTCATGATATAATAAAAGAGATTGGGAGTGGTAGATGGGTTAAGTATGCTTATCTGCAAGCTAGTTGTGTGTGTGTGTGTGTGTGTTTGGGGGTGGGAGGGCAGGCATTTTGATGATATGGGGCAGTAGATCATGCAAAGGGAAAGTGCTGGAAACAGGTTCCTACACTCTCACCTGCAAGTTTGAGGCAGTGCTTCAAGATTTAGTTGCCACATAACAGGAGTCTATGCTCCTAATTGCAGGGTTGAGAGAGAGTATGAGTGGGAGGAAATGGATGCTTTTAGAAGTCTTTTAGAGGGACCTTGGGCAGTGTGCGGAAATTTCAACATCATAAGATATCCATCAGAGAAGAGAAAATGCAGGAGGAGAACTGTAGGAATGATAGAGTTCTCTGATTTTATTGAAGATACGAACTTGGTGGACTTACAATTGGTAGGGGCAACTACACTTGGTTCAAAGGGGACAATAACAATGTTGCTTCTAGAATTGATAGGATCTTAATCTCCAAGGAGTGGGATAACAGCTTTAGCAAAATTCAACAAGTGGTGCTACTAAGATTGCTCCGACCACAGTCCCATTTCTTTGCAATGTGGAGTTAGGGAACACAACAAATCCCATTCTAAGTTTGATAATTGGTGGCTCAACACAGAGGGCTTTGTGGAAAAATTTAGAGAATGGTGGGAGTCTTTTGCATTCACTGGTAAGCCTGATTATGTCCTTTGAGTGTAAGCTCAAGGCCTAAAGGCAAATTGAAGGAGTGGAGTAGAACCACCTTGGGTAACCTAGGGTTGCAAAAGGTCCAAATTTTAAGTGAATTAGCTACACTGGATGCAACCTTTGAGTTGGTTATAGCTAATTTGACGATGTTCATGGAGGCTTTGGTTTTAGGGAGAGGAATGGAGGTGGGACGTCTCTCTTGGATTTTGCTAAAGTCTTTGAGTGGTTATTGTTAACTCATGTTTCTCGAGGAGGGAAAATCACTTGATTACCTTTCGTAGTACGGTAGCAAAAACTCAAATTGATTACTTATTCCTCCAGAAGGGTGATAGAAGCATTTGTAAGAATTGCAAGGTTATTCTGAGTGAAAATATTTCCACTCAACATAAGCTTCTAGTGATGGATTTAGAGATTAAGAGAGATAAGAGGAAGAAGGCTATTTATGCCCAACCGAAGATTAGATGGGAGGCCTGACTCTTGCCCTTTCTCGGGAGATGGGGGAAGGTTAAGTAGTTTGGGAGCTTAGAGTAGTAGTGGAGATGTGAACACCATATGGGATACTACTATTGGTGCATTAGAAAAGTAACTACCGAGGTACTAGGGGTATCGAGAGGGACCTTTGGTGGACGTCAAGGTGATTGGTGGTGGAGTGGAGAAGTTAAAGGCAAAGTGAAAGCTAATAAGATTGTCTATACAAAGTGGTTGATGAAATTCACACTTGTTTGATCATTATTGTCGCATACCAAAATAAGCAATACCAATGTATCCCCTCTTCGATAACTTACACTTTTGAATGAAGTGAACATTCAATTCAACATTGTAGCTTCCAAGTCTCAATTTATTGCCACCCAAATATAAAAGAAGCATTTTCACTGGTGTGGTCAGCAAAAAAAGAATAGGACAACATGTAAAAAGACTTTTTGTGGACCTAAATATTTCAGGGATTATGTGTAATATCCAGAGAGAGAGAGAGAGTTTTAAGACCACACCAAATAAAGAAAGAGAAAGAATAAGGACAATTATGTATTTTCCATAAATAAATGTGTGCAAATCCCTCCCAAAATAAAGAAAAGAAAACCAAAGCATCAGGTGAAGCAGAACGCACAAACAGAAAGAAAAACACAGAGAAAGAAGAAAAGGAAGAGAGAGGAGGAAAAAACAAAAGATTTTGAGTGCAACTAATCTGATTAATCTTTTATTTAATCATATTATGTAATTGATTATGGATGATTTTTCATGATGGAACCATGGAGAAATTATGAGGAAATGAGAAAGTTAAGCCCTGGGGTTCTTCAACCTAAATCATTATGAAAGGGCAAACGTTATCAAAATTTGGTATTGATTGGTGTAATGGAATCGTTTCACTGCAAATTCTCACCCATTGACCAGAGTTGACTTTTTGGGTCAACCCTCTGATCATAAGTTCAACCTACTTTAAAAATTAAGAGAATACTCACCTAAGCATTTTTTGACTATTCTAAATCTGTTTTTGTGTAGTTTGAGGTGATCCGGATATCCAAGAGCATAGTTCTGCTTTATTGGAAAGGGTGCTTGAGTAGTGAATTTGAGGTAAGTGAGATTCTAAGTGTTGGGTGCTTGTTTACCACCCCGTTTTAAAAATGTGTTTTTTGCCTGGCCATGTGTTGGGACGAGCTGTGTTTGGCAGAATTGGTGGTCTTTGAGGCTATGAAAAATTAAGTTTGCCAGGCCGGTGGTGTGTGATGAGCGCCCAATCACGTCTAGGGGGTAATTTGGGACGTGACATTATGCCAGGAAAAAATATAGCAGTTTCAGAAAGCAATTTTAAGTTTCAAAGACGGAGATAGCAGTTCACCTTGAACGGGTTAAATTATAACACAAAGTTGTTGAGACTTTGGGGCAGTTGATGAAATTCACATGTCTTGTTTTTATTGTCACATAACAAAATAAACAATACCAAAGTATCGCCTCTGACAACTTACGCCTATAGATGAAGCGGATACTCAGTTCAACATAGTAGCTCTTGGTCCAGGTCTCACCACCACCCAAATACTAAAAAGTATTTTTCAGACGCTTGGCCGGTAAAAAAAGAATTAGGCCAACACGTGAGAAGACTTTTTGTGGATCTAAATAAATTAAGTGTTCCCTCCTGGACAGCTTATGTTTATAGATGAGGTGGTCAATCAATTCAACAATTACCACTGCATATATAACAGGTGAATTGAGACGACTTGCTTACGTGAGAAATCCAATCCAAATTTAGATTAGACTAACATAGGTATCAGGTTCTGAAATCAGGCAGCACTGGAGAAATAGGATTTCAGTACTGAATCAGCATTAAACCTGACCTAAATGGGTAAATCAGCACTGAAAATATGATAACACAGGAAAAATAAGGAGTCACAATCTTCAAAATCTTAACACAGAAAGAAGCAGTAAACTGATGGAACTGTATTATCGCAACAATTACAAGTGTGACATCAAAGTAATTGTATTAATGCTCTAGGGAAATGAGCAGAAAATTCCTCAGCTCAGAAGAAAACGCGGCAAAATGCTTTTAATTAAATAGAGATGACAACATACAGGATTTTGGAAGAATGACATCAGTGATATCGCAGCAGTAACCACAGGCACAGGTTTTACTGTCAATGACATGATGGTTTGACAAAAGACAGTGAAATTGGGCACAACCTGAAATGAACCACAAGCAGCTCTTAGCTTTTTCTTTCATACATCTTCACAAAGTCAAACAAGAAGGATATCCATGACTATCGGTCTTTTGAAAATGAACTTCAGTCAGCCTATGTGCTGTAAATTTTGTTTAATAAACTGATTCCAGTAGTAAAGAAGGCAGGAAAATTCTGAAATCTATAAAATACCACAGATGAGAGAAAAACAAACAACTCAACTGGGTGTAGGTATGAGAAAAATACTAGATAAAGATCATAAAGTCCAAGTTGGGACACCTCTCACTTGAGTAAAGATTAAAATGCTTTATGCAGATCTCCCCAAAAAAAATGCAAGAATTATTGGCGTCTGGTTTTGTTGACAGCAAACTCAATCAGAATCCCCAGAAAAAATGAACTCAAAGAATTGAGCTCAAATAAGTAATGCACACTACATTATTTTCATCTCTCACCCACAAAAAGCATTCATCCCAGGATGAATCTCAATCATTTTGGTTCCTATTGAGATAAGCTAGTAAGTAACAGACGAGAAAGATTTGGCCTTTATTCAACCTGAGCTGGAATGGAACAGGGGCGCAGAGATTGAAGGAAAGTGAGCTTTCTTCCAAATGCGTGCAACCATTCAAGAAGTTTATAAAGAGATGCAAAAAGTTTATGAAGCATACCCTTGAGAGATCAGAAAGCATACTGGAAAGAATATCCAATCCCAAGATAATAGCCTGTTGTAATCCTTCGATATCTGTCAGCCCATAGAGCCGGCTAAAATAGAACTTCTGTTGAAGAAAACATAAAGCAATGATATCAACTGTGGATCCTACATGCTGGCTGAAGATTCAGATTGCATTAGAGTTTATTAGCATATATAAGCGAACAACAGGTTGCAAGATGTACCTCCAGACCATCTGAAGTTGTGCAAACAAGCCGAAAGAGTGCATTGTGGATTGAAGAATCACCAAATAAAATATCCTTGACCCCTTCACCAAGTTTCTCGATATATGAAATTGACAAAATGCATTTCTTCAAGACTTCAAGCACCTAAAGCAAATAAATAACAAAGTCCATCTTCATAGCATTCAGACAGTACAATTTAAATGATTATAAAGTCAATTTGTAACACAATGGGCTATTAATTATGAAGCCATGAATAGAGCCAAGGAAACTATTGAGCAGGCTTTTTGTGGAGTTTGGAAGCAATATGCAGAAATGTTTGAAATCATTGATGCAAGGTGGACTGACCAACTCCATCAGCCTTTGCATACAATAGTTCATATTATGAAGCAGGATTGTTTTATACTTCCCAGGAAAATGATACTTTATATTCAGAAGTGTGGATGGATGATCACTGATTTGTTGAGAAAATGGCCCCCAATACATGAACAAAAGATATACTAGTCGTTGAGCTTCCTAAGTACAAAAATGCTGATGGGATGTTTGGTTGCTATCAAGCTACTAAAGCCAGAGACACAAGGACACCGGGTAAGCGGGTTGGTTTAATTGTCTTTTTAGCTTTACTTAAGTTATTTGACTTATTTATACTTATCAATCTTTAAATTTGTTTTCGAGAAAAGTATTAAAAACACCTCTGAACTTGACGCAAGTTATTAGTTTCATCCCCGAACTATTGACAACTTAAACACACCCCTCTACTAGACTAACTAAACTAAAATACACCCTCCATCAACCACAAGTGTCTGGCAATAATTTAGGGGTGTATTTCACTCATGTTGTAAGATCGGTTAGTCAAGTAGAGGGTGTTTTTAACACTATCAATAGTACGGGGACGAAAAAAATAATTCGTGCCAAGTTTAGGGGTTTGTTTTAATACTTTTTCTCTTTGTTTTTCTATAGTTGAATGACGGTCGCAATTTAGTAGTCAAACTCCGACCTAGAAAAAGTTTGCCATGAAAGTATTAAGTCTAACTTGTAGCTCATTTGGATGAAAGCAAAATTGGAGTTTGTTTGAACATGTGAAAATGATGTATTATATCTTAATTTATATATAATATTATTAATGCTATCTATTAATTAATCTCTACAACTTATTCGCAGATTCATTCCAAAAGGAGGAATAAGCTTACGCTATCGCGTCTCAATAATCTAGTGTAATTAAATACAATAGAACATTGAAACAGCAAAGCTCATGATACCATTAATGCAATTCCATTGGATAATATTGATGAGGCAAATGAATGGCTAGTTGGATGTCCCAAAGATCAAGAAGATAGAACTAGTATACAAGGGAGGTGATCTTGGTTGGAGAACAATTGCTATGATAGTTGGAGCTAACAAGAATATCTATTGTCTAAGGGTAAGTTCTTCAAGTTCAAAGTCACTTGACATGGGCAAAGAAGTACATACTACAAGTTCAAGTCAGGCGCGGACCCTAACAGTTGAAGAATCCAAGGAAGAAGAAGATGAGGAGCAATTTAATAAAATGGATCTTGGACTTTAAGAATTTGAAAATCTTGAAGAGGAAGAGACTTTTAGTTTTAGTATTGTTTGTCTTAGGAATTGTTGAGCCATTCAAGTTCTAGACTTGCAGTATCTAGCATCTATTTTTAGTTTTTGAACAGAAATATCTGCTAATATGTTATTGTTATTGAAATTTTGGTTGTTTATATATGCAATCAAACACTTCAATTTTTGAGTTTTAATTTATGCCTCACTTCAAAATGGCAAATGCATCGCCTCTCGCCTCACTGTCGCTCAAGCCTACCCTTGTCACCTTTTATCGTCCAAAACATTACGTTGCATTCATAGCTGCAAGTCCTAACAGTCAGGTAGACAGGCCACCTCAGTAGGGTTGCTGAGTTCCAGCTAATTGGTAAGCTCCACTTTCTTCGGAGTTTCAAAGTCATAGCAGTCTTTTGTTGTCTATGGTTGATGGGTAGGTCAGGCCCTATTCCGACCAAGTTTATTACTGTTGAAGGCTTGCAGAATTGGGATTGTAAAATTGTACGTTGCCGGTCGTGTAGGCCTTATTACTTTTATACTATCAGCATGGCAAACTTGTTGGACTTTGTATATATTTAGGCATTGTGATCATAGATATCATGGTGGTCTCGACAGCCTGCATAGCAATTTTGTGTTGTAGATATCATGGTAGCCTTCCACTGGGTATGTTGTTGTTGTTGTTGTTGTTGATATTATGTTAGCCTTGACAGCTTGCATTGCGATTATTATATATTTGTTGTGAACTGTTGGTTTAGTTGAATTATTATTGCTACAGTTTATCTTATCGTGGTCTTGCCAAACAAGGCTTCTATAAGCCGTGTATTTGTCAAGTGTAGCTGGTATACGCAGTAGTGTACATGTGGCACCATATGCTAATTGTGCCTTCCGAAGTTGGTGCGTGACAGGAAAATCAGCCAGTACAAGACATTAGCTAATACAACAGCTCAATAACCACTAAAACTGTGCATCAGCCACATCTAATCCAATCAAATAGTAGGCTTATCACACCATTTGTCTTTGAGTGAGAAGGCTTGATGTATGAATCCATTGTGCAATATTGGAGCATAATAGACAAACATATGATTAGTTGGTATGCTAAGTTCACAAATCAAAACATGACTAAAAATTCCTTAAGCTCTCAAAGAATTATAACCACATTGTGCAATCCAAAATACAGGGCTAGCTTCCCAATAGTAAGCCTTTAATGTTTGTTGATCAGATTCAACATCCTTCAAAATGCTATCACATGTCGGATCCTCTAAAAATACATAAACTTTGGAGTATCCAACACTCACCGCACAACATTCTTGAAGGATCCAAGCAATATAGCCTCCAATGTGAATATAACTCATAAGCATTAAACTATATCTTAGGTCTAAAATGTATAACTTATCCTCTTTTTAAAGTCTGCAATAAAATTCAACTAAGAGTTGCTTAAACAACTTTTTTGGTACTCTTAACAACTTTTTTGGTACTTTGGAATGCAATATTTTCCAGGTACTTTCATCTACTGTCTAAATCTCTTTATATAATTTCCATAGATTCTCTATTAAGATAAGTGATGTTCACTCTCAAATAGAAAATGTGAGCCAATTTTAGTGCGTGAATTAAATTAAACAAACATGAACAACCTCAAATTTGTCCAAAATGAAAAATTGTTCATGCAATGGTGCTTCAATAGCCGGTGGCGAAGCTAGAACTTTGACTAAGAGAGGTCAAAATACGAAGAAGTAAACACACAAAGAAACTGAAGGGAATTCAACATCTACTATACATACCTATGTTGTTCAGACTCAGGTGTGGGTGTCCGATATGACTGCAAATCTAGAGGTCGAATCCTTCATGATCTAATTTTACGATTCGGAAATATGGATTCTAGTATAGATATGAGTGCGGGAATTCAGCTAAAAGTAATTCAAAAATATCTAAAAATAGAGTTATAAAACCTAAATTATAAGATATTATGTGGAAAACTTTAGGAAAAATCATTGATCAAGAGGAGAATCCTAGAAAGAGATAAAAGGAAAGAGACATAGAAATTATATATGCAAGGTATTCCATTTTCTTTAATTTCACCTTAGTTTTTGTTTTGATTACAGAATTCATTGAATCTCCATGAATATCAGCATCAATATTTGTCAAAGTACCCAAAATCAATTGACCAAATCAGGTACAGATCCCACACTCACAACCATTTTGTGTCGACACAAATCGGCACCCAAAATGAAGAGTCCGAGCAACATATATATACCTAAAAGATAATTTTAATCAAGTATAAATAGTATAATTTTCTGCTGAAGGGGGTTGGGATGAACCCCCTCAGTCCTACCTAGCTCTGTCCCCATCCATAACCCTCCTACTCTGTAGAATCTCAGTAAAGGAGACAAAAACGAAAACAGCATCCAAAGAGATTCCTAAAGAAAAAGGTTGCCTAACCTCCAAGCAGGCCTTTCTTAAGCAGAAAATACCATCTCAGCCGTTTAACTTATAGGAAATGAAACGTGTACCTTCAGCGTAACCTTCCATCGAGTGTTCTTGATTTTATAATTCCAGAATTCATGATTAACAAGGACAAACTGAATGGAGAAAATGACTAGTGCAAGGACAACATCATTTTCCATTCCAGAATCCACAAGCTGCATGGTGAAGTCTAGCACTGAAGACCAAAAAATAGTGTGTAAGAAGGATCCTACAGAAAACAGCATAAAGAATCTAGTTGCACAATCAAAGAACATAGGCTGCCATGACTAATGGGCAATGAAATGAGGCCCGAAAACATATTGGATTAGACAGAAGAAGTGATATATCTATTGCTTCAGCGACAGAAGAAATAGACATCCTTGGTATAATAGCAACTAGAACACCAATAACTTTACATAAAATACAAACAGATCAAACATAATTGATGAACATAAGTAAACAAATAAATACAACATAAGAACATGCCTGAAAGTGTCAGTTGACAATCATTCTGCTCGCAGTCAATCAAAAGCATTTTCGCGAGCCGATCAGAAAGCAACCACGATCCACTAAAGCAGCTCAAAAACACAGAATAAAGTTTCATTTTCAAGAATTAGAGAAGTTTCTTGATGCAGTTAAAGGCACCAGGATAAACAGTAAACTATAAGAATAAAACTATGCTGTCCAAGTTATATTACACAACAGTATTTTTGTAGATTGCAGACAACTAATACGCCTGATACAAGACTCAATCTTGAATGCAAACAACAGTACACAAAAAGAAGAAGAAAAAGAAAGTAGACAACACAAAAAGTAAAATGTAAGCCAACAAAAGTAAGATACTGATAGAAGCCCATTATCACCAAAGGTCAAAATAGAAACTAATTGAAGCCTTCAAATTTTCTCCGGTTGGGAAGGTTTTACTTTATTATAAAAAGGGATCATGCCCTTCGCAACATAAGCTTTTTTGATACTTTTCAGACAGAGAATGACTGAACTTGGGTTTTAGAATCCTCTCCACATTGAAAATTACTTTATAGTGATCAAATCTATTTACGAGTATAACAAAAGAAAAAACTCCATATTCAAAGTGTCCTTCACCATATAGCCTTGTGCAACAAGGGTGAATGGTTTTGGCTTCGCAAGCCTTGCCATATATAATCAACCCTTCTGGGTCCAGGCGTGCTTGATTCAGATAGAGTGCATGAAGGGAAAGTTCAAAGGACAGAAATCTAGAGATCAATTCATACTATATTATTCCTCAAAAGATTATGATCAGTTGTTTATGGCAGTCAAAAGCCACTAGCACAGTGGTAATCGGATTACAACAACCACCACAACAACAACATACCCAGTGGAATCCGCAAGTGGGGTATGGGGAGGGTAAAATGTATGCAAACCTTAACACTACCTCATAGAGATAGAGAGGCTATTTCCAGAAGACCCTCGTCTCAACAACCACAACAAACCCAGGGAAATCCCAAAAAGAGGTAATGGTAATCAGATTGTACTCAAAAGGTTACAGTTAACAAATCACAAGTAACCTGACAAATACACCAGATTCAAAAGGCAGCTTGGTGCACTAAAGCTCCAGCTATGCGCATGGTCCAAGGAAGGCCCGACCACAAGGGTGACAAATACACAAGATTGTGCCCACAAAATTCATAAATGTCTACTAGGACGGAAATTCTATATGGAGTAGGAGATACGTGGATCCATCTCACCTCGATAAGCTATTGGAGCCAACTTTGAAGGGATTCATTTTAAAAGCAACATCAAAGATATTTGCCTGGACTATCAATCCGGATACATGATATGGTGAGCTGCAATAAGAAAAGTTAAAAATTAGAAATCTAACTAGCAAACTAAATGAAAAAATAGTAATGAAGTGCCTCATGGTAGATACCGTTATTTATCCAACAGAGAGATAAACACAACTCAATAGCAATTTAAATTTCCTCTGACCACATAATGCTCATTCAATAAACCAACAGAACATAAACCTAAAAGACAAATAGTGAAATAGTAGTACAGCAGGCTTCTCTTCAAGATTTCCAATTCAGTAGCATAAGAAGGGAGCCAGAGAAGCAGACTCTGTTAAAGTTAATAACTTGATAGACAAAAAGGTTTACCATTTTAACATCTTTGCTAAAATGTTAACTCCCATTGACATCAACGCCACACCAGAGAAATTAGGAGACAGACTCTTGATCCAAGCACAAATGATTTCAGCCACATTAACACTGCAGTTGAAGAAGGGATGTCAGTCAATGAAAAGACATGGTATTTTACCGAGAATGTATGATCTTTTTTGGTGATTAAGTAACAAGCATATAGGATAAAGTTCAACTGAAAACTGGAGAGGGGGTTCATTAATGAACTTATAGCCATACCGCAGGTGCTCTGTTGGTGAGTTCATTTCTTTGTGCACATAGCCACCAAGGTCCAGAAGAGAATAACAAACACCCTAACCACACAAAATATTATCAGCAAGAAAATCAATAGCCAAAACAATTGTTGCCCTGCAAAGAAAACCAGGCGGTAAAGAGGATAAACAAAAGACCCATCATCAATTCCCATATTCTCAACAAAGTTTCCATAGTAAGGAATCGAAAAATTTCCATTACTTGGAGACTTGCACACTAATGGGTGTAAAATCTCTAAAACTTTGTAATGTCCTATGGTTCATCCCCAAAGTTGAAGCAAATATAGATGCAATCTGAACTCTTATTCTTAACCTCTCTAAGGGTGAACCTAAGGGTTTCACCACTCCTATTCCAGCCTCGACTTAACTCAATCTCAACCCATATAAAGGATAAAATCAGAATTGAAAAGAATCAAGAAACACTTCAAATTCCGTAAAGCATAAGGACTAGAGTGTAAGTGCAGAAGGTAAGAGTGAGCAACCATGGCTGAGGTAACAATTGCATGTGTGAAATGGCTCAGATATCTGACTTATGAGGAGACACTTGATGGCGTTGTCATTTTGAATCCATATAGCTACCTCTCCGCTTTCCTATCTCTGATTGTACAGGGGAAACTATTACACCTGCCAACTTTCTTGTCCTCTTTTCTTTCTATATACACAGAAAAACAGAGAGTTGAATATAGAAAGTTGATCCTAAATTGCAGAACCAACCACAATTGCAATTCTGTCCATCATGAATGTCCACTTGAGCATGTTGTAGATTTGAAGTCTTCACTACTCCATGCTTCATTAAAGCCCTTTAAGTCTTCAAGTCCTCGATGTCTTCAAGTCCTCGATGTCTATCCTGGGCGTCATTGATACCAGAGATCTATTAACATAATTGTTCCAAAAGATGCGGTATCCAAAAAAATCATACAACCATCTCACGATCTAATTGTCAGATGATTGTACTTACTATGGATTGTTGTACGGGGTGGAGTATTGGCCAGTCAAGAATTCTCTTGTTCAGAAGATGAAGATAGTAGAAACGAGGATATTTAGATGGATATACTAGGAGAGACAAGATTAAGAACGAAAATATATGGGACAAGGTGGAAGTAGCCTCCATGGTGGACAAGATGCCGGAAGTGAGGTTGAAATGGTTCAGACATGGGAAAAGGAGGAGCACAAATGTCACAGGTGCAAGAAGTTGGCAGTGATAGCTTTGAGGATAGGTAGGGATAGACCAAGGAAGAATTGAGGAAGATTAGACAGAACTAGCACAGCTTTAGCTCGTCGAGGACATGACCTAGATAGAGCATCAAGGTCAAGGATTAGGGTTGATGGTTAGTAGGTAGTTGAGCATTTTCCTTTTTCCGATGGTAGAGCGGGGTTAGAATCTGGAGTGCCTATCTATTCTCTTACAATACTATTGTTATTATGCTAGCATTATCTTATTCTTTGATTTTTATTACTATTATGGTTCATTTTACCTAGGTTATCTTTACTACTTTTATTTTCATACTTCTCTTTTTCAATATTTTCAGCATAGTTCTTTAATCTTGTATTTCTTTCAAACATGTCCAGCAAAATGATTTCTTGAGTCGAGGTTCTATTGAAAACAATCTCTCTAGCCCACAAAGGTATGGGTAAGGTTTGTGTACCCCACCCTCCCAGACCCCATTTGTGTGATTATATTGGGTATTATGTTGTTGACTGTACTAACTACAGATCAGGATCTACTCACAAAATAGTTTGATGTCTAAGCATGTTAATGATATCACTCACTTGTTTCTACCCCCTTTTGAAAAGGGAACAAAAAGGATGCAGTTACCTAACTCAACTCAAAAAGCTAGTCATAAGGTAAGGACTGTTCAAGACCATACAAAGAGAGAACATTTGATTTCATCCACCACTGTTGGATACATAACACTCTACCTCAGAACCAGGGTGGTTGGGTGGGGAGTCAGATCAGGCCAACAGTCCTGCGCCGCTTTATATAAAGAGAGTGTTGTTGGGTCTGACTCCGTTATAGGGCTAGTACGCATAACATGAGGGGCCAGCCTTGGGCACACCAAGAATAGGAATGGATTTGTCTGGCTCTGATACCATACTAAATTTGTGTGACCATCTTATCTAAAAGCTTAAGTTTTAGAGAGCACTTTTAAATTTATTAATTGCGTCCTCGTCACACACCCTCATGAGCAAGCCTGATTTTTTTCTTGGGCTAGTGGATCTTTTTTCATAGTGGGTGGCAATGATGCGCAAACCCAAAAATTAGCTCATGAGAATAACACAAAGATCATATAAGAAGACAACAACTCATTTCCTTTGTTAGAGGGACTAGGTTGTAGTCTCTTTATATGATTTTGGGCAATCCTTCTCTTGTGAGCTAACTTTTGGAGTTGAATTAGACCTAAAAACCATTTTTTCACATGGTAGCAACACTAGACCTATCAGACGCTTTCTTGTGTTTCTCAAAATTTAGGCCTTAAGTAATGTTATCCACCCTCTGATTGTCCAATCCAGGGGAAGTGGAGTCATGTCACATCCCACATAGATTGAGAATGGGTTGTGACCTTTTTATAGTGTCTTGGACAATCCTCCCGTCATGACCTAACTTTTAAGGTTGATTCCAGCTTAAGTGTCATCATCTCATATAGAGTTCCTTAGATCAGTTGTGGGATTATATATTAGGCTCTTTATATGGTCTGGGGCAATCCTCACCTTATGAGCTGATTTTTGGGATTGAGCTAGGTCAGTCAAGGTCCATTCTTATCAAAAGCATTTTATATGAGATAACTTAACCCATTATTGTGGTATAAATGGTGAGATAAATAATCCAAGAACTACCTAATACCTCCAACCAAATGTAGGATAACACAATCCTACATTTTATCTCAATATATATTATTATACCTTATACCTCATACCAAACGACTCCTAAGAGTAAATAATAATCCCTCGTTTCCAATTTATGTGACACTTTTCTTTTTAGTCAGTTCCAGAAAGAATGACATTTCTAAATTTAGAAACACTAAACTTTATACTTCCCCTTATACCCTTATGAGAATCTTTTATAACCACAAATGTTATGCCATGTTAAAGTCTATAGCCACGCAAGTGCTATGGCATATTTTAGACCACAAGATGTCTTCATTTCTAGCCTGAACATCATGTCAATTCAAACTATATCACATAAATTGGAAGGGAGAGAGTACTATGTTTGAACAATTAGAATAAAAGAAAATTTGAAAAATCACCTTGGAATTACCAGTAACTCTCAACTCCTCTTGAGAATTAGAGAATGTAACTACTCCCCCTTAGTTACATCCAATTAATTCCATGCGGACCATGTGATTACACCAGACAAAACAATCCAAAATTGTGTAATTTACATTCAGTTACCCCCAAATCCAATTACAAGGAATCCTACCAAAAGGGCTCTTAAAGAACAAGAGCAGTTATTGCTGCAGCCCTTATTGCAGTTAACAAAATAACATATTAATTGTAGTAAGATCTGGACAGCAGAAAAGGGAATCAATAAGAGAACTAGATTTCAGAAGTAGCATAGCAAACATCATCTGTAACCACCAGGGCAGATGGATACAAACATATCATCCATCATCAGCCACACTAAATCTACAAGAAATCAGTGCAAATGCATTTAAATGGATGCACTGACACCAAGGAACAACTCTAATAGCTTAGATAGAGCGGTTGCAATAGATATATCAAAATCACCATGCAAAGAAAAATTAATTCCGTGTGGATTACCATGTTGAAAGTCACAAGTCGGCTGAGCAATCCAAGAGTCATAACAATTTCACTGGTTTTCTCCAAGTACAGCTCTTGGGCCAAACGCAAAAGCAGCACGAAAATTCCAGATTGCGAGAACTACAAAATAGCAAGTTATGATTACTGAAGCTGAATATAAAAGAGAAGATTAGAATTTCAAACTCCTCACACTAGATCACAACAACTTTTTATCAGAAAGACGAAAGAGAAAATGGAGACGACAACTGCAGAAAGATATGGAATGTGCATTTTTGCATAAGAAATCCTAAATCCTAAATCCAATCAAAAGATAGTTTAAAACAAGCAATGCAAAAAGAGGGACTAAAAGAATATCCTTTCGACAACGAAAGAACTCATTCGGAAGTATTTAAATTGTTCTGTAAAACCGTCAGCAAAAGATAAAAATGGTAATGCTGATAAAGTGAAGCATGGATTGTATATCAGTTCTAACTGTAAGAATATTAGCAGCAAAATATGATGAAATTTTAAATATTTCATTTTCCTCTAATAATTTTACTTTGCTTTTTCCCCCTGGGGGTTAGATTTCATTTTCCCTTTATTCTAGCTTTATAGAAAACCAACCACCTCAGTTACTGGATAATTTTGGAGAAAAAACTTAGGTATTTTTGAGCATCATGACCCAAAAATAAATAGAATAAACGGGTGAACTTGAGATCTTCAGCACAACAAAAACTTGAGACAGAACTTTTTTACATGCCAAGTAATCCAGGATGAACTAACTTGCTGACTAGCTAATCTTCAAATAAAAGATTTTTCCCTAGTGTATTCCAAGTTCAGAATCAGAAGTATACACATGACAATATCTGACTAATCAACAAATAACACCTACAAAATAATTTGACTAATAAATGATAAGAAATTTGGCTTCAAACAATTTCAATTGAATTACACTCTCAAACACACTTATAATCCTGTGATCAGGTCCATAAGAGGCATTGTTCTATCAGACTGCATTAGACAGCAACTCAGGTGTGTTCAACTGCTAACACACCACATTCTAAAACATGAAAAGGAAGCATGTTCATAAAGACAAAAAAAAAACTTGTTGACCGGCCACAAACTTCAATTACAGGATCTCCCTGGTGCATTTTTGGTTCAAAACATGTGTATGGATGAAATCGTCTAACTAGTTAGATATACAACCAACAAAATAACTGGACCTACTAACAATAAGAATCCCAATGTCAAGTAGCAAGTTCTTAAAGCGAGCTACACTTTTAATCACACTTCTAGCTCTTTTCTCAAGTACAAGAGGGGCATTGTCTTACTGAGTGCACAAAACAGCAATATGGTTTGGGGTAACTTGAGTGATGCCACAAGGCATGGAATGTGGCACCAGTAGCACTTATGCGGGTTGTTTGGAGAGAAAGAAAAGGCTTTTGAGGATGCAAATTGTTCAAGTGAGGAAAAGCCGCTTATCACTTATTTCCATTTGGCGCACCCATGATGTTTCTTTTTTTTTTTTTTTTTTTGAACAGGTAATGTTTTTGTACATTAGTAACAAACTACAAAAAGGGTGTGTAGTCCCCCATATTTACATCCAAATGAGCAAACAAAAATAGGCTCCTAGTCCTTAATCTTCTCATAAGGAATCTAGTAAATCAAAAATTGATTCTGATTCTTCCATTAAGCTATGTTTACACCAAAAATAGAAGACCCTAAACATGTCATCTTTAGTTCCTGTATACTAATGGCTTTGTCTTCAAAACAAACTTGGTTTCTTTCTCTCCACACAGTCTACCAAATGCAAGCTGGGACAATTTTCCATCTCTCTTTCTGATTGAAAGATTGGTATCACTGTTCCAGCATTTCAGTACTTCAGATACTCTTCCCGGCATAGTCCAGCTAATGCCCCCATATTTACACCCGTGATGTTTCTTTATGTATAGAAGATTGATATCATTAGTAGAAACCATATTCATTTTGTAGGTTTTATACATTGAGTATACTTCTGGTATACAAGCAGCTTTTTATGCCTACATAAATAAAATTCATTACTTTTATCAAAAAATTAGTTGGGGAGCTGGGTTGTGATATTGGGGATCTCCCTACAAAATATCAAGGAATACCTTTGGGGACCAAGTACAAGGCAGAACAAGGGTGGCAAAAAATAGAAGAGCAATTGTGGAAAGAGACTAGTTACGTGAGAAAGACTACTTATCTTTGGGAGACAAGTACAGTGTCCTAGCTTCTATTATTACATACTTTATGGTACTACTCCCATGCCAGCCAGTGTGAGAACAAACATGGGCAGAATTCGGTGAACGTGAAGCTTTTTTATGGGCTGGCAACAAAGAGGCCCTTTCACAGCTGAAGTGGGGTAAGGCCAAGAAGGATAAAAAAAGAGGGTGGATTGGGATTAGAAACTTGAATCACCCGACAAAATCTACATATGAAGTGGCTTTGAAGATGCTGAAAAGGACTTTCTTGCAGAAGGATAATATCGGATAAATATGGAAGACAATCTCTTAGATGATCCTAGAAGGTGGTCTTGGAAGAAGAGGTACCATATACTTCCATGGACAACGCAGACAGATGCAGTGTTCTATTTAACAGTGATGGAGATAACACATGTTGGTCTTGCAAGCGATTCATGAGTCATAAAAAGTGATACGATCACCTCATATTGATAAAAAGTCCAGGGAACAATTTTATGAAAATAAGGAAAGAATTTCAGACCACAGAAAGCCATGAATTGCGCAAGAAGTTCCTTCTGGGCCCATTGAGAGACTGGATAAGGTTTCATTTTCCAAAGAACAGAAAGGCATGAATTGCGCAAGAAGTTCCTTCTGGGCCCATTGAGAGACTGGATTATGGTTTCATTTTCCAAAGAACAGAAAGGCATGAATTGCGCAAGAAGTTCCTTCTGGGCCCATTGAGAGACTGGATATGGTTTCATTTTCCAAAGAGTCAAATTGTTGCTTGTGTCGTGTGTGAGTTGATATCATAGAAATGGGCACAACTTGTTAGGAGTCGGTTTTGGCTTGCACCGTTCCTCTAATTAGTCAAATAGGCTTAGAATCCTGTACAAGGGGCTACTAGCTGCTCGCCCCTATCACTAGAGTGGCTTATGCACTCCACTTGTTTCACTAGACGATGAAGCCAAGAGCAGGAGGAGGGACCAGAACCCTCAACCTCAGCCTTGGCAAGATTATGCTCTACCATTAAGCTATTTCATAAAGTCCTTAGGAATGAGAAAGCCTACTAAAACGCTATTCCATAATCGATTACTGTTGCTGAGTCAAGGGGGCTTGGCTGGTACCAGGCTCTAAAAGAGTTCTCTTTGGAAGTCGAAAGCTCCCTATAAGTCAGATGTTTTATCTGAATAGCCTCACAGAATGCCTGCCTCACCCAAGGCAACCTACAGAGAAGTAGCAGATTCTTCATGCGCAACAGTGAGGAGGAAAGAGGCAGCCATCTTTTTTTCGCAATACACAGTACCTCGACAAATCTGGTTGCTGGTTGCTGTTTTTTCAACTTTTCAGGGTCTAGATCGTCAGGCCCTGTTCAGTAAAGGATCTGGCCAGCAGGAGTGTTAGGGGAATGGGTAAATCAGTGAGGCAGATTTTAAATACTGTGCCAGCATGTGTTTGCCGGATAATACGGAAGTAAAGGAGTCAAGATGACAAGAAAGAAAAATAATTGCTATACAGAAGATAAAGCACACTTGCTCATAGTTTTTGGCTTTTTGTTGTAACCTTCAGGATATCAACAATGAAAATAGTGCACTTGACTTTATAGCCCCATTACAGGAATAGGATTTTGTATAGGTGGATATCTTCGCTCTTTTTCTTTGTACAGAATAGTTCCAAATTTGTATTTCCCTGGCATTAATTCAGAGGGTGTTTGGATTGAATTATTTTAAGTAAATTTTGGCTTATTTTAAGTAAATTTTGGCTTTTAAGATCTTTTTTATTTTTAGAGGAGTTTGGGAAAGACAAAAAATGCTTTTAAGCATATATTATAAGGCCAAAAAGGTAGAAAAATAAGCCAAAAGCCAAAAGTTGGGTATGACCAACTTATGGCTTTTAGCTCCTAGCTTATAAGCTACTATAAAAAAAGCCAATCCAAACATCCCCTTAGTGCCAGATTTCTGATTTAACACAATTACTACTTTGCCAATTTTTATTTAAAAAAAAAAAGAATTCACATTCATATTATATTCATGATGGAATTTGCATACAAAGTCATAGAGAAGGAAAAGAAAGCAGTCCGTTATAAACATCTAGTAATGCTCTAAACATCGAAGTTTGACTATGTCAGCAATAGAATATTGCAAAACCAAAGTCACAAAATGAATTTTATTAAAGACAGGCATCAATAAGAAACTAATACCAAGATATGCATGAAAATGAAGATGAATGCAGCATAATAAAATCCTGAAAAGTACAACTTTTGAAACTTCAGGGCAAGCACCCATAGCTAGTTGTAGAAAGAATTGAACTGTTAAAGAAGCATAATAGTGAAATGACAGAAATAGCAGTTAAAGTTACCTCCCATCTAACTAGAGCAATATCCTTATCAATCATTTTTAACAGATGACCCCGGGTTCCACTAGGAATGACCAGACCCTCAATACCGGGAAGGTGTAACGGTTGGACCACCATAACAGTCTGAGAAGCATCATTCACTATCGAACAGTTACTGATGTCAACAGGAGATGACAATCCAGTGGACTTGTCGAGAAAGTTAAATCTGTTCAAGACGATACATAATTTCTCATAACACATTCTACAAGCAACATACATGAAAGGATCCTTCTTGATTCCTCGGAAAGAAAAAGTTACTTACACACATTCCGCAGGCCACGCTCCTTCACAAAGTGCGGATAACAACTGCAAAAGTTCAGCAGTTCTAAATGGGAATTCACCCTCCAAGCTGCAAAGAAGGCACCTGATAGGACCATCAACAAAACTTTCCCTATCCCAAAACTGAGTACAAAGGGACTCCTGCACCAAATACGGTAATACTCACCATGAATTAATGGGAGGTTGAGAAATATTGGAGCAAAAAATATTATTAAATTGCGTACATACATTATTACACGGAGACCCTATTTATAGACACTATAATATAATCCTTTACCAAGAACGATACTACATACTATTCCTATTCCAATTCTAATAAGTAGGACTGTATATTCATATTCCTATTCTTATTTTAACACGCCCCTTCAAGTTGGTACATACAAATAATAAGCATCTAGCTTGTTACAGATGTAATTAATACGAGGACCTGTGAGAGACTTGGTGAAGATATATGCAAGTTGATCACTTGACTTCACAAATTTTGTAACAATATCTCGCGAGAGTATCTTTTCTCTCACAAAGTGACAATCTATCTCAATGTGCTAAATCCTTTCATGAAATACTGGATTTGATGTGATATAAAGAGCCCCTTGATTATCACAAACACGTTCCATCTGATCAATGTCGTCAAATTTTAGCTCTCTTAGCAACTGTTTGATCTAAACTAGCTCACAAGTTGTTGCAGTCATTGCTCGATATTCAGCTTCTGCACAAGATCGAGCAACCACACTCTATTTCTTACTCTTCCACGACACCAAATTACCTCCTACTAAAACATAATATCCGACTAAAGAACGTCTATCAGAGGGTGATCCTGCCCAATATGCATCTATATATCCCGTGATATGCTCATAGCCTTGATCCTTGTATAGTCCTTTTCAAGGAGATGACTATATATATCGCAGAATACGAACAACTGCATCCCAATTACTATCACAAGAGGAAGTCATAAACTAACTTACAACATTCACATGGAAAGAGATGTCAGGTCTAATCACTGAAATATAATTTAACTTTCCCACAAGCCATCAATACCTTTCAAGATTACTAAGTGGCTCTTTTTGTCCTCGAAGGAGTTTAACATTCGGATCCATAGGAGTGCCAATGGGTCTACGTCCCATCATTCCTGTCTCCTCAAGAATGTCTAATGCATACAGGCGTTGAGAAATAACAATACCTGATCCAAATTGAGCAACTTCAATACCCAGAAAATACTTCAGTTTGTTGAGGTCTTTAGATTGGAAATGCTTAAAGAAGCTACTTCAAATTAGTGATACCATCTTGATCACTGACAGTGATAATAATAATATCAACATAAACAACCAAATAAATACATAGATTTGCTGCAAAATACCGATAAAATACATAGTGATCAACTCCACTATGAATCATACCGAACTCTTGAATTATTGTGCTGAACTTTCCAAACCAGGCTCAAGGAGACTGTTTCAAACCACAGTGTGACTTACACAATCGACATACAAGGTTACTAGACTCCCCCTGAGCAACAAAACCAGGTAGTTGCTCCATATAGACTTCTTCTGCAAGATCACCATGTGGAAAAGCATTCTTAATGTCAAATTGATGAAGAGGCCAATCATGAACGACAACCATAAATAGAAAAAGACGAATAGATGCTACTTTAGCCACGAGAGCGAAAGCATCACTATAATCGAGCCCAAAAATATCTGAGTATATCCTTTGGGCACAAGGCAAGCCTTAAGCAGATCAACCTGACCGTCTGGACCAATTTTTACTGCATAAACCCAACAACAACCAACAGTAGATTTATCTGCAAAAAGGGAGACAAGCTCCTAAATACCACTGGTATGTTAAGCAGACATCTCATCAATCATAGTCTGGCTCCATCCAGAATGAGAAAGTGCTTCACTTGTAGACTTAGGAATGGAAATAGAGGACAAAGATGATATAAAAGTATAATAAGGTGATGAGAGACGATGATAACTCAAGAAAGTATAGTGTGGGTTAGCATTTTGAGTGGATTGTATACGTTTTGAAGTGTCATTAGTTGACTAGAAGGCAAGTTCAAGTAGAAGCAAGATCTAGCGCATGACATGAAGCATCTAGAACTAGTGCTAGACTTGGACGACGATGATATGTCAAGAGAGGTGGTACTACAACTTGAGATGTGAAGTAACCATAGATTCCTCAAAAGTCGATACAAGTAGGACCTTAGGTAGAGGTAAGACCTCAGAGACATTTGGATGATCATATGATGTATAGTAAGGTTGAGATTCAAAGAATATGACATCCCCGGATATAAGGCATCAAAGAAGATTTGGTGAATAACAATGATACCCTTTTTGAACTCGAGAGTAACCAAGAAAGACATATTTGAAAGCACAAGGAGATAATTTATCTTTTCCTGGAGCTAAGCTATGAACAAAGCATGAGCCCAAAGACATGAGAAGGTATAGAGTAGATATGTAACAAAGGAAGCAGTATGGAATCTGGGAACATGATTCTTAATAGAAGATGGGGGCATTATATTAATTAAACAACAAGATGCAAGGACCGCATCGCCCCAAAAATGCAGCAGAACATGGAACTCAATGAGAAGAGTGTGAGCAGTCTCAATAAGATGCTTATTCTTTTGTCCTGCTAAGGGGTGTATGGACAGGATGTCTGGTGAGTAAGTCCTTGTTGAGTCATAAACTCCTGAAATTGGGAGGATAAGTATTCTAAGGCGTTATAACTCTTCAATTGGGAGGATAAGTATCCTAAGGCGTTATCACTCCGAAGAGTATGAATAGAAACACCAACCTAATTTTGTATTTCAGCAAAGAAACTTTTAAATATTAAATATAATTTAGAATGATCTTTCATTAAGAAAACCCAAGTACATCTTGAATAATCATCAACAAAACTAACGAAATAATGAAATCCTAAGGTTGAGCTAACTCTACTAGGACCCTAAATGTCAAAAAGAACTGAAGAAAAAAAACTCTCGACGACCCTCAGTACTACATGAAAATGTAGCACGGGTTTGAATAGACGCAGATGTCACAAACGTTTGTGAATTAGGATTGGAGGATATGTAACAGAGCATATTGTGAGGGAATTTGAAGAGGTAAGATAGTAAAGGCCTTGTGATTCATGTCCTGAGTCAATCATCTGTCTCGTACTGCAGTCCTGTATTTGGAAAAATCATCAAAAGAATAAATGCCACAATGAAGGCTCGCGTCAAATGACTATCAGATGCCAAATGAAAAGAAGAACCACGGACATAAGGAGCAGAGTCTAGGGTAACAAAAGACAAGGGTTTGGCTTTTCCAACCCCTTTTGGCTTTGTTTGGATCTCATTGGCTAAAGTATAGTAAGAAGAGATTCTAAATAAATAATATCAGACAAAAGTAATTTGTTACCAGAAGTATGATCAGAAGCGCTTGAGTCTATAAACCAGGATCCAAGAGTACTAGATTGTGAAACACAAGCAAAAGAACTACCTGCGACAAGATACTAGGCTGAGGAACTGAGCACTTGTGGAGACGTTTGCTTACTTGCTCGATACTGAAGGAACTCATCATATTCTGCTTGAGCAATATGATCATTATTGGATGATCGATCAGGCTGAGTAACTGGATCATTAGGTTGAACAACATATGCTACTTGTAGAGATGTTTGCTAACTTCCGTGATTTCGAAGGGACTTACTATATTCCTTAATAGTAGTAGGATCATAATTGGGTGGTGGACCATGCAAAGTATACCATATGCTGCGAGTGTGTCCAAGTTTATGACAATAACTACACTTGGATCGAGATCTTCCAGAATGACCTCCTCCTCGTCAATTCTCCATAGTATATGTTTGTTTGTCGATAGTTTGAGATGCAAGAATTACTGTGACCGGGAGGCGCGGCAAGACGAAGTAGACGAGAGAATAATTCATAAATTGTAGGGATTATAGGACTAGCTAAGATTTGATCACGTACTAAATTAGGAGGAAGTCCAGCAAGTGTAAGGACTAGAAATAACGTCTGTTGTGCTCTTGTTATTCTCCATGTTCGTAGTGACTGCCATCAACTTTTCAAACTTCTCCATGGCTGTCTATACTTGTCCCAAGTATGTAGACATTGGATTCTTGTTTCATTAAGTTGGTCATTCGAGACATCATATTATAGAATCGAGACATGTCATTAGTGTATAGAGCATGCGCCTTTTCCCAAACTGCATAACATGTCTGAAATAGGTGAAACAAGGCATCAACTAGAAATTAATAGAGTGCCATGAGAGACTACATAATTGAGCATCCATTTTCTCCCATTGTGCTTTGGCTTTTGCATCTTCCTCACTAAGTTTTTCCTTTTTCACTTACCCCACACACATTATTCGTTAAGTGATCTTGAACACCTTGACCCTTGCACCATAACTCAACCGAAGAAGCCCAACCTAAATAGCTTGACGTACTAGTAATGATGCTGAAGTGATCATAGGACTTGAACTTTCAACCACCATATTTTTTAAGCCAAACACATCACACCCAAAAGCCATTGTTTGAAATTTGTCTTGAAAACAACAAGAAAAACTTGATTACAAAAATTTGGTTGTCAAAAAATCCAAATCTCTCCGGAACCCTAGTTTTGACAATCAGATCTGGTCAAAACTGTATGGGTCTGGTTGGAATGGTTGGACGACCCCAACAGGGAAAAATTGCTCAAAAAAGTCAATCGAAACAATGCTCACGCGCCGGTGCATGAACTAGATCTCGCCGAAAACTGTCACCTTTGATCGGACTCTTTACTTTCGGTGCCGCACCCATGTCGACACGACATGGGTGTGGGTGTGGGATCTGTGTCCAATTTGGTCAACTGGCTTCGGGTACTTTGACCAAAATCGATGAGGAAAGTTTGGATGTTTTTAATGATTTTTGTAATCAATCAATACAAAAGCTAAGGTGAAATTGAAGAAAATGGAATACCTTTTATATAGAAATTTCTATGTAACGCCTTTTCTTCAATCTTCTTCCAAGATTCTCTTCAAGTTCTCCGCATAATATCTCATAATTTAGATTTATCACTCTATTTTTAGATATTTTGATTATTTTTAGGTGAATCCCCGCACTCGTATCCATACATGGATCCATAGTCCCGAATCTTAAAAATTAGATCATGAAGGATCCGACCTCTAGATCCACACCCATATCGAACACCCGTACCCGAGTCCGAGCAACTTAGATAGGCACTACAATATAATCCTTTACCAAGTAGGATACAACATACTATTCGTATTCTAAGTAGGATTGTATATTCCTATTCCTGTTCCTATTCTAACAGGGAGAACATATGAATTTCAAGACTCAAAAACACAACAGTCATCCAAACCTCTGCTTGATAAATTTTGCAAAGAATATCCAGTATCAATTTCAGGTTACCACCCTCCAACTGCAAAACAGGGAAGGAGTGATAACTAAGATATGTGTTTTACTTCAAAAAGCAATGAATTCTTTGAAATCAAATAACCTGGAGATTGATCATAAGATGCAATAAATGCTGATACCTGGAGATTGATCTCATAAGATGCAATAAATGCTGATAAAAATGTCCGCAAAACACTTCTAAAACCAGTAATAGGACCCTGAAAATATTAATAAATATCGAAGCAAAGATGAAATGATATAATGCACCACCTGTAAAAGGTAAGACGGGTAAAATATAATTTTTATATATTGAATAAACAAGCAATTCACTTACATCAAAATTTCTCAGCATATCATTTTCAATAATTTCAAGAAAAGAACTCAAACATCCAGCTTCAAAAGCTTGGCGAACATAACCAATAGGATCGATCTCCTGAAACAGCATTAAGACATACAAAACAATGTCAGAAGTTAACGGCTTTCTGAGAAAGTACAAGCAAGTCAATTACACAATATGAAGCACAACAGACCATCAGTATACTGTTTTCTTCTTTTCCTGGAAGAGATGAAATTAGACAGAGAAACACCGCCCATGCCAAAACCAGTGGTCCTGATTCTTTATTTTCGAAAACATCAAAAGTGGACACCATGGCATCAATTTCTTCCACCTCCGACAATGAAAAAGTAACACAACCCTGCCTGATTTTGAAAAAAGGTAACCATTAAGCCAATAAGGAAATAGGACAAACACACCAAAGCAACAATGCTAAACTAAGCTGTGAACTGAAAATCTTGAGAGAAGTTGTCATTCCCAAGAAAAAATATCTTGAGAGAAGTTGAAGAACTCATAAGAACATGAGAAAACAAGACAGGAGGTTTAAAGCTAATCAGTACTAGTAGATCTTCCCTCCAATGGGGTCAATCATCCAGCAGAAAAAGCCATACAATTGCCTGATTTTGCACCTGTATCCATATCCCCAAATCCTAAAAATTGGATCATGAAGGATCCGACGTGCAGATCCGCACCCGTGTCGGACACTCACACTCGAGTCCGAGCAACTTAATCTTTAACCATGGTAATGCATGCATTAATAAACTTGATAGTGCTAATACCTGGTTTTTATGTATTAGTTATACATAGGATAATATCAAATAGAGTGTATAATTAATATTTGCATTAGTTATACGTAGTTTGAAAAAATGTACTAAACAAAGGATTAGTAATACCAAAACTAATATTGCATTATTTTTCTCTAAACCTTTTACCAAACAACCCCTTTGTGTATATTGGAGATTTTCCCCATTGTTATGAATTTACTCCTTACTTGATTAAAAGAACATACAACAGTAATGGTAAGCATGGAGCTAATGAATTGTCGACAACCTGAAGGGAGTTTCATCATGAACCATCTGCAAAAGATTTTCCAAATCCAAAGTTTCTATGAGGATAAGCAGCAGCTGCAGTTTTGCATGATAAATAGAGGAAACCGCTTCAACTGATACAGCCAACTTCCCAAAATTATAAGAATTTGAAATGAATCCCTGAAATAGATTGTGCTAGAATCAGTAAATATATGCAAGTATAAGAGATAATAACTCCAACTGAAATTTCAATGAAGTACCTCATAAAGTGAGCACAATTTTTTCCATAGTTCACCAGTGCAGGGGCAGAACTCGTAAAATATGAGGAAAAGAACATCCAATACAAGATTGTCTTCAGTTACTATTTCTTCAGCCCACATAGTATACAGGTCAACATCCTATTTTGCATGAGAAGGCAGGTCCTCAAATCTATGAAATGATTAACAAGAATGGATTGCACTAAAAATGAAAACAAAGAAGAAAGTGTGATCCAGAACTCTGATATATAGCATTTAGGCAATGATGGCGTCTATCTGAAATGCTGAAACCTTGTTACAAAGCTAATTTAGCCATTCATGTATTATGATAGAAAACTACAAATTTATCTAATGCAGCCAATAAATTAGAATTTTTAATGAAAGAAAGAAGAGCGCTTATGCGGTAATCAAAGTACAGAACTGTTTTGACATGGCTTCCAAATTAAGATTGGCATGTTTCCCTTGAAGTCCTAGGAGCAACAAATTCATAATCTCCAACTTTACTGTGTTAAGTAGAAAGTCGGAGAAGTTCAAATCTCACATTTGCTTCCAAGTTTCTCAATCCTCATCTTTTACTCGTTGCTTCATAAGTTCTTTTAACTTAATATTCATGCATCCTGATCCCACAGTACATGCCTTTCTTTTTTCTTTTTCTCTTTGATAGGTAAAAATGTATTCCTTTCTAATACGGTAGTATCTAAATTATTATTGTAATAACCCTTATCTTTAATGAAGGGTTTATTGGTAATTTTAACTTGCAATAATTAAATTAAAGAGGAATAAAGAGGAGTGGGCCGAGCCCATTGTCTCAATCTGCTGCCCATGTTTTAGTGACTGAAACAGTAGTAAATTAGGGCAGTTTCATCCCTGCACTGTTAGAGAAAAGCACGTAACTTCATAAGAGAATTTTACGCTCAAATAGCAGGCCAGGGGCCAACAGTAAAGAATCTTTCTTTCATAACCAGGTATGTATTATCAATTTAATGTTTGATGGTGATGATCTGGGAACTTAATGATCAAGAATTTATGAGTTAAACCTCCCAGGGAGTATTAAAATACAATCACTGTCTGACTATTGAAACCACTGTAGAAACTTGTTTCCTTCATACTGATGCAATTGGGGTTCTATTTTATGTCAGATAAAATAATCACCATTGTAAATTAGTGAGAGTGTGCAGGATGGTTGTATGGGGGAAAGTTATTCGGGGAGGCAAAAATTTCTTTAGCATGAAAAGAGTACAGTATATTAGAATGCAACCCTAGTATTACTGGACCACTGTCTCGACATTGTCTAATTTGCTGAAGTGTGTTGCTGCGTTTTGCATTATATGAGCAAATAATAGTCCAGGTGATGGGTTGATCTCCTTCATTGCCGTTTATAACAAATATTGAGTGTGGATTGAATTGAGACATGTAGTGAAACTTTTTGAAAATTTGTTTGAACTTATTGAGCCTTATATTATGAAGTATATTCCTGTGTATATTATTTATGTATATCCGTTGTGTAGATGTATTTTATAACTCTTGTTTCAGGAGTATTAAAGTAGCGAGTCGAGGATCTTATTGGGTTATATTTATATATAGCTCACTCCTTACTTGCATGTTGATGCAGATACTGTTGCAAAAAGTGAGACTTGTGGCTGACAAGTTCGTGTCCATGGACTCTATTGTTGAGGTGAGCCTTCACATTGCTCGTGGAGGCCACTATTTCAGCTCTATCTATTATAGCTTACATTTTTCTTCTTGGAGTTTGTATGCCCGACAGTTAAACTCATGTCACTCTATTAGATGCTTCATGATCTTATTGTGGGATTTGGGCCAGAGATATTTTGTTAAGTGACCTTTTTCTTTCATAACTTGATATACGTTTTGGTTTGATAGTTATTTCATTTTTACGAGTAATAATGAGGTTTGGTGTTGCACATATTGTATCTCAATGCTTAGATAATTTGGATGCGTGTATGGATGTTTGGTTCTCCCGACAGATGGTGTAGGCGGGTACCAGTCACATCTAGGGGGTATTTTGGGATGTGACAATTATCTTATTAGAAGAAAAAAGATTATGAAAATTGGGTGATTGTGTAGAGAAAGTCACCTTCGAAGGTGAAGTTTCACTCTCATTTTTCTTCTTCTCTGATAAATGCACTCCTTTTTTCTAGTTTTCCTTTTTTTAGTGTGGATGAAAGGCCAAGAAACCATTCTTAGTGGCTCATACATCAATAATTATCTATCTTTAAGTTCTTAAATGAGCCATTTCAGTGACTTGTCAAATTATCCAATCTCTCAAAGCCCATGCACGCACAAACTTGCTCAGCTCTTCTGATCACCACATCCTGAGTTGAGATCAGACAACCTCAATCCTGAACAGCAATACAAAACATAGTTTACCATGTTCTCAGGGAAGTTGGAGGATAGATTGTCCTGCAGGACAGAAAACAACTTCCAGTCCAGTCCGTCAGAAATCAATTTCTGTGCTTCATCTACAATAGACGCATCTTGAGATCTTGTCATTATATATACTGCATTAGGAGGCAAATAAGATAAGTAATACATGCATTTATATAATGCATAAACAAGTATGGTGGAGACATGTTATAGAAACAAAAAGTAACAAAAGAAATTAGATGTAATTTTCAAATAAATTTGATATGCATAAACAAGTATGATACAGACATGTTATAGAAACAAAGTAATAAAAGAAAATAGATGTAATTCTCAGATAAATTTATATGCATAAACAAGTATGATGGAGACATGTTATAGAAACAAAAAGTAATCAAAGAAAATAGATGTAATTTTCAAATAAATTTATACATGTACATCAAAAATTAAGACGAGCATCTAAAAGAGTCATAAAAAAGACCAAGATTGACGAAACAATCAAATAGATCATTGATTAAGACTTTCAGCTCTATGTTGGCATTAAAACTTGAGGATTTTATTTGTGAGTTTGAAGAGAGATTTTCAGTTCATTCGTACTCCAATCAAAAAACAATAATTTCATGAGATAGAAGCAACAATGATTCCTGAATGGAATCTCGTAGAAAGCTGTTCTTTTCTTTTGAAGAGCACTTCACTAGAAATCCCAAAATAAGCTGATAAAGTACATTCTACACACTAATTTAACTTGCAACTGAAAATTAAGGGAAAGGTGACAATAAAACACCAGTTTCTCCTGAAATCAGGCCAAATATCCATGTCAACGCACAAGTACTTAAAAGTGTCCTTATATGGCTTCCATGTTGCTGAGTTATCATTTTTCTCAAAAGCGAAATATTGCCCCTCTAACAAAGACAAAGGGATACTACATAATCCTTTTTTTTATGACAAGGGGAACCCGCAACCGCTACCCTTCGGGTGCACACAGGGTAAACCCCCGCTCCTATGCAATAGTTTGCAAACCACATAGGAGAGGTAACCCGCACTAGACAAGCCCAATGCGACAAGCTTGACCCAGAAGGCAAACCCCTTAGGGTCAAAGAAGCCCTCCAACATGGAAGTCTCAAACCCAAACCACTGGGCCACCCTGATGGATCAGAGGGATACTACATAATTCAATGTCCAAATTTTGAGATAATATTCAAAAATCAGAGCATTTCTTGTACCAGTTCTATGAGTTACGGCTTAATGCTATGGAAGCACTTATTTACTCAAATTTAAGTGATACCTTTCGAAGATGGGTGCAATCGAGACTTAAAGTAAGCTTTATGGAGTAATTGTTAGACCAACTATGTTTTATGATGCAGAGTGTTGCTCAGTTTCACATGTACAGAAGATGAATGTCGCAGAGAGGAGTATGCTTAGATGGATATGTGGGAACACTCAAAGAGATAAGATTAAGAATGAAGATATATGGCGCAAAGTGGGTGCCCTTAGTGGTAGATATATGCAGCAAGCGAGATTAAGACTATTTAGGCATGTAAAGAGGAGAAGGAGAAACACAAATAGCCCAGTGAGTAATGGACGAGAGGATGGCATGATAGGTCTAAGGAGAGGTCAAGGTAGACCAAGGAATAATTGGGGATAGGTGATTAGATATGACATGGCACATCTTCAACTCACAAAGAACATGACCATATATAGGAAAGCATTAAGGTAGTGAATAGGGGTAGAGGGTTAGTAGGTAGTCTAGCGATTTCTCTTTTTCATGTGGTAGAGCATGGTTGTAGCTTCATGCACCTTGTCTACTCCACTTGCATTACTATTATTATTATCTTATTCTTCAATTGTATTCTTGTTGCTTCTTTTACTTAGGCTATCTTTCTATTTTTATTCACGGTACTTTCCTTTTGTATAGTTTTTCCACCTCAACTTTTGCTCTTGTATTTTCCAGACCTACTTTTGTAAATTTTCTTGAGCTGAGGGCCCATCAAAAACAGGTTTTCTACCTCTCACCAAATAAGGGGTAAGGTCTCTGCAGATCCCAAATTAACCCCACATGTGGGATCACGCTAATATGTTATTGTATTCCAAAAATGCAATTTAACACTTAACTGTACCAAAAAGGTGGCATGAAAGATTGCACAACAAAATCAAGGAAAAACTACACGGTGTCCTTAAAGGTTTGTATAAGGTGTGGTAAAGCTTGAATTCAGGTTCATTGCAACTTGGACACTTCCCACACTTTGACAGCACTTAAATGCAAGCGACAAAGCATTAAGATATCATTCATTGTCCATACTTTTGTCTCGAATGAGATAAGAGCTAGCACTAAACAATAAATGATATGTTTAGTGTTCAGCAAACATTTTTCCTTTTCAAAAAAAAAAGAGCTCCGCAAATATTAATAACAAATATGATAGTAATAAAATAAAAAAACTACAATTTTAGCATAAGAAAGACCTACAATCTCTTAAAATCAATGCAGATTTAGTGAATGATAGGGCAGAGTGGATGAAAACATTTATATATGAGGTACCAATTAATTGGGATATATTTTTAGTCATGTTATTACATTTACTAGGTCCTGTGTTTTCTAGCAATTTTAGATCTACTAGAGATTCTTATGCCAGTAAAAATATTAGAACTTCTAGTACTTTATATTATTATTGTTTTGTTCTATATTGGACTGAGATGAATTTTAAATAGGGACCATGTTCAGTAAGGATTCATAGAACTGATCAACTTGTTTTGAATTGAGGTGTAGTGGCTGTTATTTTTGTTGTAAACTTGTATATATATATGAATTAGAAACTTAAAACTACACCATTGCATCCGAATCAAAATCCTCAAATGATTTTTTTTTTAAAATGAAAATCCTCAAATGGTTTTTATACTTGATTGACATGATTTTTACTTAACATTTTTCAACTAATTATCTTGATTAAAAAGTATGCATAATTCACTTAATTGTACTTTTTGATCTTTTTAGTTTTAATAGAATCACATATCATATCATTAATATCAAACAGAGCAAGCGTCATAAACCATTTACAGCAAGTGTAAGTGGTTATATTAATAAATTTGCAATTTTTCTTGCATTACATACAATTTATTTCGCTCCTCTACACCTTTGTTTTACTAACTCGCATTTTGATTGCACTTTGCTCTCAATGTTCCCTTTTCACCTTTGATAACACTAGAATTAAGTTTAGAACAACATCAACATGCTTCTCAACATTTCCATGTCACAATGTAGTAGCATAATGAACAAAGATTTCATTAAAATGACCCTAAAATGTCTAGCTACAATTGATATACAAAATTTGGAGCTCAAATTAAGAGTCTCAACTAAATATTTCAGCCAAGAAAATTATTAATGTTGTTGAAAGCACAACTAATATACGAAACACTGCAAAGATTGTATAGAACCTAGCACCTCCCATTACCATCCTTTAAAAATAAAAATGTGATAAGTAACAACCAAACAGAAGAAAGACTCACAAGCTTGCATAATTATCTGGCGTGTGCACTTCATTAAACATTGTCGTTCCAAATAATACTGAAGCATAACCTGGATAACAACAGTAGAAAGAAGAAGATGAAAACAAAAGAGAACTTGTACAAACAGTCTCCTGCAACAAATAGTTCAATACAATTGTTAGAATGGGAACAGGAATAAGAATAGTATATAGAATTCCATTTGGAAAAGGATTAGTATATAGAATCCTACTTTGAAAAGTATTAATATATAGAATCCTACTTGGAAAGGGATAAGTATATAAAATCCTACTTGGAACAGGATTGTATTACAATATTTTATAAACAGGTCTCGGTGCAATTATGTAGAAACACAATTCAATAATATTCTTCTCTAATGATCTCAAGGAAGAAGTTTATATGGAGCAAGCAACTTATTTTGGTGCTCAAGGGGAGTCTTAGCAACCTTTTATGTCAATTGCTCAACATGTTTTATCGACATTTTGCATCGTATCTAGTTTCATGAGAGAGCTAAACACATTGAGATTGACTATCACTTTGTCAGAGAAAAGATATTCTCAAGAGATATTGTTACAAAACTTGTGAAGTCGAGTGATCAACTAGTAGATATCTTCACCAAACCCTTCACTGGTCCTCGTATTAATTACATCTGTAACAAGCTCGGTACATGACTTGTATGCAGCAGCTTAAAGGAAGTGTTAGAATAGGAATAGGAACAAAACAGTATATAAAATCCTATTTAGAAAAGGATTAGTATATAAAATCTTACTTGGAAAAGGATTGTATAATAGTGTCTATAAATAAGGTCTAGACATGATTCAATAAAACTCTAATCCAATATTTCTCCCAACAATAAATGAGGTGCTACTACATTTTCAAAATTAAATTGCAAGTGAACTACACTTTGTTGCAAAGGCACAGTTCACCGTTGGACCAACAAGGACCACTGTGGAAGTAAATTACCATGTGTTACTTAGTTCGCCTAAAATTCTCAACACTACAGGACTTGGGTGGGGCTTGGGCGTGGGCTGGGAATGAGGGTCGGTGGGGATAGATATAGACACGTGTCCTGTTTATACCTCAAAGAGCTAGAAGTTCTTTTTCTTTTTTCTGATGACTGAGAAATCTGTTTGGGGCCAACCCTACCCCCCTCTACCCTTCTCCACTTAAATATCAAGCTTAGTTCACATGGCGCAGAGCTCAAGCAAGTCCCTCAAATTTTGGCATTAAACTAAGCACCGGAGGCGAAGTGACAAGCTAGAAGTTATTATTCCACACAATATTAATAAAAACTGCTTTCTCCAAAATATACAGATGAGTAGCATTAAAGGAAATGTTCTTACTAACCAAATGAGGAAGCTCGTGAAATACACCATCAGCAACGATACCTTTTTGATTCATCGTTCTATCAACAAGAATATATGATTGCACCTCATCCAAACACTGCGAAAATAAGAGAATTGACCCCTTTCAAACAATTAACTAAAAACGCAGGATGTAGAATAACTGTAATGGTCTTCCATGTCAAACAGATTTCAGTATCAAAATTTGCATATGGTCCAGAAAAAGTAGATCTTTACCAAAGCAGAACTAATTTTCAAGGCTGCTTCTTTTTTATCCGTTTCTACAGTAATCTGGTGTACACCAATCTTTAGTTGGCTAGCATCTAAAGCCTCCCTTGATTTCAAGTTTGGTAGCTTAAATAGTGAAACTGTGTCCAGAAACCACACATGATTTTCCTTTATCTTCTTCTCCTGAGAAAAAATCGATTTCCACAATTGGAGTGAGTAAAATAAATAAGATATTAATCGCTGTAGGAATGATTGAATCCTACACACGCATAGGAATGATCATACACCAAATATTGTAGATTAACTCATAATTTAAGTCCAAAACTAGCTCCAACCTAGCATCACCTTAGTATACAATTCCAATTACGCCAAATGCCCTCCCTTTTTCTGTCTTCCTCTTCCCACACTATTCATGGGCTCACATGCCCAAAAATAAATTGAAAAAAAGGCAGCAGTTGTAAGCCATATAGTGCATACTAAACCATAAATCAAACCGAAAGACTACCATATGGAGACCAGAGTCGATCTCCAGGCATAGGCAGGAAATGCTAGGTAATTTTCTTCCTTTAACCCATGCTACATAAAGTTACCCGGAGTATCCCTGGAATATTTTAGGTGTCCACAAGCTTACCAAACACCAGCATTATTTTTTTTTAATAAAATTTGTTTTAAAAAAGTGTGATTGAAGAAGCAGTACATTGGTTGCAACTGAAAGCACTAGTTAGATGCGAGGAAAGTGGGGGTTGTTTTGGTGGGTGTTCTATGTGTGCAAGGTTGTGGAACTTGTCATTAATAAGGTAAGTGAGACTTTAAGCTTTAGTGCTTGCTTTTCAAACATGCTTTGAAAAATATATTTTTCTCTACCTAGTGCATGTATTGGGACAAGCATGTGCTCCGCAGAGTTGGTGTTCTTTAATCAACCAGATATGCTATTTTTGAGAAGAATATCAAATATTTTTATAAGTTATATGTGGTGTGATGCTAGATATCCTTCTTTATTATTGTGATATGGTTACTAGGGGCATACATAGCTGTCGTAATATGTTAGGGGCATACCCATGTTGCCATAATATATTAGGAGCTTTGTACATTCTGCCGTAGTATACTTTTAGGGGTCGTTTGGTGTGATGGATAAGGAAGTTTAATCTCGGGATAATTTTTAAGTGGTCCTTAATTTATTGTTTGGTTGTAAGGGATGGGATAACTTATCCCAGGATTAACAATTAATACTGGGATAAGTTATCCCTTCTTGAGGGTGGAATA